>CM040965.1:31948083-32091845 GCA_022985045.1 Macadamia tetraphylla | reverse complement strand
ATGGCAATTTTGGAAAGATTCGAGGCACTCGGCGGGGCTTCGCTAGGACTACTATTTTTGGAAAAGCGGATTTACCTAAAAATGGTTAGAAATCCCCAAAGTCCTAAAGAACACTTTGAAGATCGAGCGAGTTTTGGATCTTAACAAAGATCTCTTCGTGACCCAGAACCTCAAAGGTTTCTATTTACGATAAAACTCAAGAACACTCAAAGGAGGGTTGAAGAACATACTACTTTAGTAAAAACTGGATTGAACTAAGGACTTGGATTGAAGATCTTCAAAGTCCCAAAGAACACTTCAAAGATCCGAACAAGATTTGGATCTTAGAAGAATCGCTCAAAGACCGAAGAAAATCAAGAGAGGAGGAGGGAGGAAACTTTCACTACAATGGAGTGAGGTGGGATTTTTGTGTGTAAAATCCAAGGAGGGGGTATTTATAGGTTTCTCTAGCCAATAGGAAAGGGAACCTCTTTGCTCGATGGACGAAAGGGGTTCTTGCCTAAAGTGGGGAAGAGGACCTTTATACCTAGGTAAAGAGGGTTTGGACCAAAATGGGTGGGAAGGGCTTTAGTCCAATGGGTAAAGGGGTTTTATGGGAGAAGAATCCTTAGAAAAAAGGGGTTTTTGGTCTTAAGTGGGTGAAAAGGAATCTCTTCCCCCTTTTGGGCGAGAATATCAATTCAAACATTGATGGCGGTGCTCAAGATTTTGCCAAAGTGCATAGGGCATGGCCAGTCTGGGGGGGAAGGGAACATGTACAAAGTATATGGCAAATGGCAAGAGTGTGTGGGTAATGGGGCATAGGTGGGTATGAGCTAGGCACATAGGTGGCCATAAGTTGGGTGCAATGGGGGTACGGTCAGTGGGGCATCAGTGGGAGGTGGACCAAAGGGGTGTGGGCATTGTGAGAAGGTGGGCGGGAGGTTGGGCACAAAGGGGTGAGGTAGCATGGCAGGTGGGCATAGGTTGGCTTGTACGCATGTGGACTGGCCTGTGCGTACACATGGTGTGCAGTAGCAGTGCACGCGAGGGGAAGTAGTGGTGTGCATGAGGTGCAGCAGTGGTGCACACGAGATATAGCAGTGGCGGGGGCACTCGTCGGGGTGGGGGGTGCAGGCAAGGGTATGCCGAGGTGCGCTGGCATATGGCGGGGGCAAGTATAGGGGTGCGAGTGGCCCCAGGCAGGGCTGTGTCAGGGCGTGTATGTGTGTGGTAGGGGCATGCATAGGGGTGTTAGGGGGTGCACAGGCATTCGAGGCAAGCTTGGTTGGGCTGGTGTGCACGACATGCGCATGAAAACTATGATTTTTCAGGGAAGATTGCAAGAGATCCAATGGTTTGATTTTGATGTGCCAGATGTCGTCGAAATCGTATTTTTGAGTATTATCCATCCATACGGTCATTTTGGGAAATTCCTTCGAATATAAAAAGTCAAAATTAGACCTTTTCTCTCTCGCACAAGGTTTCGGGGTTTCTACTAGGGAATGCTTCTAGGTTATCTAGGTAGATAGAAGATGAATTTTGGGTATTTGATGGGTAGGGATTTCCAATATGGTTTTAGAGTTTTGCTAGTGTGTATGACATACATCTTGGAAAATGTGATTTTTCGGGATGATGTGGGAGGTCCAGCAGTCCGGTTTTGGCGTGCCATATATCCTTGGAATCGTATTTACAGCACTATCCATCGTATAGTCATCTTGACCAGATTCCTTTATATATTAAAATTCAAAATTGGACCCTCTTCTCTCTCACGAGGGTTTCTAGGGTTTGGATAGAGGAATGTTTCCATCATCATCTCTATTGATCGGAATCCAGTCGCGTCCAAGATCCACATTTCATCATAGCAGAGGAGGTGACAAAATTGGGTGTCTATAGTAGTATCTCAAATCAATCAAGTTTTCGGGTTCAATGATTGAAGTTCAAGAAAGTAGGCTTCTTCATAAGTTTTCTCACCCCATCTCATTCCCTCTTCGCTACCAATTCATTCTTAATTTAGGATTTAAAATTCAGTTTTTACTATGATGCTTTCCCTTTCCCCCAAGGTCCTTGGCTAGATGCATGTGTTGGCTTTGCCCCTCTCTAGCTATGGAACCATTCTTTTACTTTTCTTATTTACTTTACCTCCCTTTCCCTAAAGCTAAGTACAGTAGCCCTTGTAAGAGTAACTCTCTGGTCAAGTAAGGAAGGTCATATTATTTATGGTGCATTCCTCGGGCTAAGTAGAGAAACCTACTTGTGTGCCTCTCTCTAGCTTTGTCTCTTTTATTTGCACTTTTATTTACTTTTTAGCACCTTTACTTTTAGTTATCTACTTTTTAATTGCATGGTTTGAGTATTTAAATTCCTAGATGACAAATGGTTAGGGTTAGATGTGAATGCCTAGGTCGTTCAATTTTTATTGCAATTTCAATTTTCAATTATCCTATTTTGTGTGGGTTAGGACGTTTTAGATGCATTTGTGTTAGGAAGGTAGTAGAAGTAGATCACCATAATCAATAGTTACACTTTCACATTACTAAAAGAAGTAAAAAATAAAGTGGTTGCTCTCCTTGTGTTTGACGATTAGCTACACTGATCCGTATGCTTGCGGTTACTTTTAAAATTCAAACAATGACTCAAGAACAAATTCAAGCACTAACATCTTCTACGGGAGGCTCAAATCTCTGCAAACAATGGCTCAAGAACAATTTCAAGTACTAACATCTTCTACAGGGAGGGCTCAAATCTCTGCAAATGATGGCTCAAGAACAAACTCAAGTATTAACATCTTCTGTAAGGAGGGCTCAAATCTCTGCAAAATGATAGTTCAATATCTTCTAATAGGATTGAAAGAATTCAAATTTCTTTCCTGCGATCAACTGCCCAGGAAAGATCCTAAACTTAAAAATAGTTAAGAGATATTACCTGTTGCATTTTCAACTCTGTTATTAATGAGAAAGATGATGGCAATACATGCTCTAGGTGACAAAATGTGGTCGTTCTTTTCTTTGCCCCTCAGTTGTTGGCCTAGGCCTCAACCAAAGAGGGGTATTTTGTAGACAACCAATTTGGTCACCTTCCCTTGGCTATGATGACTTACAGATTTTGGGCACAACCTTTCACTTCCGATCGACGGAGATAATGATCGACTAAGGTTACCCAACCCAGAAGCATTCCATACTCACCCAAAAATCCTAAAAATCTCATGCAAGAGAAAAGAGGGGTCCAATTTTGACTTTTTATATATGAAGGAATCTAGTCCAAAGCAACCGTACGGATGGATAGTACTCGGGACCACGATTCCAATAATATATGGTGCATCAAAATTGGACCATCAGATCTTCCACAATCATTCCCATAAGTTACACCTTGAGCACCCAAGCCCTGCCCATGCATGCACCAACACCTTGCCATGAGTACCCAAACCCCGCCCATGCAAGCACCCAAACCCCACCCATGTGAGCTCCATGTATACCTATGCTTAGCCATGTGAGCCCCTAGCCCCGCCATCAGTCCCCGTGCACTAGCCTTAGCCTTACCCTCATGCATTAGCCCCGTGGACCAACCCCACCTTGTGCCCATTGCACCCTGCCTGCCCCTACTATCTCGTGCCTGCCTGGCCTCGTGCCCTACCCACTACCTTGTGCCCCCGTCCACTTGCCTCATACCCCGCTCACTGCCTCCGCCCCTTCTACTACATTGTGCCTAGCTCACTACCTCGTGCCCCCTTGCTCCTAGCATTGCCGCTGCTACCTAGCACCCCATACGCCTAGCACCCATGCCTCTGCCCCGCCCCAGTGTCCTTGTGTCCTACTCTCTCGGCGCTCCTACCGATGATTGGTATCCTCAATCCAATGACCAAATTTTGAGAATTCCTCTTCCCCCACTTGTGTATTCCGCACCACCAGCTAATGTACCCTACGTGACCTCCTATTGGCCTAAAGCATCTTTCACCTATTGGATCTTTTCCTCCATTGGAAAAATTACCTCTTTCACCCCATTGGCCCAAAAAATCATCTTTTCATCTCATTAGCCTAAAAAAGCATCTTTTCACCTCATTGGCCAAATAAATTCATCTTTCACCCAATTGGCCTAAAAATTTACTTTTTTATCCCATTGCCTAAGAAAATCCACTTTCCAAGGAAATCTCTATTTCCCCCCAATTGGTTCAAAAAATCTATAAATACCCCCCTCCATTTGGTTTTTCACACTCAAGCCTCCTAGTAAGCAACCTTTGTAGAGAAGCTCTTCCCTCTCTCCTCCCCTCCCCTCTGAAGTTCTTTAAGTCTTCGAAGCGACCTTTATATGATTCAAAGTGTTCTTCATGCCTTCGAAGTTCTTCAATCGTCCAAAATTTTTCGAGTGAGAATTTTTTATAGGAGAAACTTTGCCTTCATTCCCCCCCACCTTTGAGGTTCTTCAAGTCTTCAAAGCAATCTTCATAGATTCAAAGCTTTCTTTGGGCCTTCAAAGTTCTTCAATCATTTGAATTTCTTCAAGCCTCATTCTAGCCCTCGCATAGCCTACTCCTAGTGGAAGTTCTACCGAAGTGCCACTTCACCCTAGTCCTCCCATAGCCTATTTCTAACGAAAGCTCTGTCATAGTGCCACCTTATCCTAGCCCTCCCATAGCTTATTCCTAACGGAAACTCTGTTGAAGTGCCACCTCATCCTAGCCCTCCTATAGCCTATCCCTATCCGAAGCTCTTCCAGAGTGCCACCTCATCTTGGCCCTCCTATATCTTATCCCAGCAGAAGCTCCATCAGATTACCACCTCTGCCAAAATCCAAAAGTAGCCGATCCCTAGTGAAATCTCTGCCGAAGTGACACCTCAGCCAAAACCCAGAAGTAGCCTTCCCTAGCCGAAGGTTTGTCAAAATTCAAATCCAAACGTAAGCATTCCTAGCCGAAAATCTGTCCGAATAATACCACAGTTAGCATCTCTCAAAAAAGGAAGTTGGAGGTTATGACCATCTTCCCCTGAGGTGGGAGAATCCATAAGAACATACCTGCCAGCACTAATCGGGGGGTCCACCCCTCTTGACCTGAAAAGCTCAGGAATAATCACTCACCAAATTAGCATAATGTAGACTTTATATTAACCTTATTTTAGTGTACATAATTATTTAAATTCAGTTAATGTATATATGTGTGATAATCTAGCCATGCATGCAGAATAGGAATAATTATAGAAAATGTTCGTTCTCAAGCATCTAGTAGGAAGGTCGGTTAAACCGGGTAGATTGGGTGCATAATACATTCCCAATTCTACAATCTGACACGTATCCTAAATCTCTGGACCAGACCAACTTTTGGGCCCTTTTCTCAAGAACTGGGCCCACCCCCTAGTCCTAGGCTCATAATCATAGGTGGCGATTCCAAACCCTTTTTGCATGATCCCAATCCCCCGTGTTGGACCATCATCAAATCCTTGTCTATATGACAACCCCTATAATCCTGCAAAATAGGCCCCCACGTATCTCCGAGCAGCACTACGGTGGTGCGGGGCCTACGGATAAGCACACACGACACACCCCTCCCCAAGAATGAGAATGAGAGGAGAGAGGGCCGAATGTAAATAAAAAATTCTTTTTTCCCCTCCCACATAAAAAGGGGAAAAGAGGTCCATTTTTCGGTTGCTACCCTCACACCCACAGCCAAATCCCGGCATGCACCAAAACTGTCGGAAGACCATGTGCATAGCCTAAGGCAACTACCCCTGTAAGACCAACTGTTGGATAGAAAGCAGTCAAGACACAATGCTATCTTGACCACTAGAGATAGGCCACCAAAAACACCTAGGCGTGGATCTGGTGGCCACATGTGCTGCTAAACTGGTTATGATGCTCGTGGACCCCACCACTCATATAACAAAAAAGCCCCAGATGACCATGCACACCCTCCCATGCATTCCTTGTGACTTGTATTTCATATGAGTCCAAGGAGACAGGCCCATGTGTCCCAAATGCCAGATTAACCTACTTGGACTAGACTAGGACCAACGAAACAGACCCTAAGGACACGATTTAGTATAAATAGGAGAGGTGAGTTCATTTCTCACCTCTCATTTGTACAAAACGTGGGAGAGGGAAAGAAAGGAAGGAAAGGGGAGAGAAAGGAAGAGAAGAAGGAGAAGAGGAAAGGAAAGGAGTTTGGAGCTCACTTTAGTGCCGGCTACCCGCATCGTTGCTGGAATCCTTGCCGGAGGTAGGTTTCACTTCTCCTACTACATTCTCTCTCTTTATTTTGACCTAGGATAGTTGGACACAAGTTTAATCATGACCCCGGCACCTCCCAAAGCTCGAGGAATGATCATTTCACCTCCCCGGTGTAATTTCTGAGCACAAATAAAGTCCGGTGAGCTCCGGCAACACTTGTGACCAAATGACCATTTATGGTTTCGATCGTTTGATCAATGTATCTCCCAAATGGCCTGATGGAATTTGGATTTCTTTAGCTTAAAATGATGCTAGGAAAACCCCCTACAAACTCTATAGACCAATCCCGACAATTAGACCTGTGCTGGAAAGCCCCAAATGACACGGGCACTTCCTGTGCTTCCATCAGAAACACCTGGGTCTAAATCTGGTGGGTTGTTTCCAGTGAACAGGAAGCTCTTATGAGCTCTTTGTTTACTCCACAGTTCATCGATGAATCCGATGGTTTCCATCTTGTTTCCGATGATTGAATCTGGTGACACCCTAGACTATCAAGATTTGACAGCACATCTACCCTTTGGGGGTAACCCGTATGGGCCCCTTTCGATTTTCCCGACATGTACTAACATTTGGTTACATTTGTGCCTAGGAAGAGACATGCATGTACCTCGAGGCCAATAGTGAGTTGAATAACCAGTTTACAACTTTGAAACCAAATTGACAAAACACAACTAATGTGAGGCATGATTGACTTATATTTTGGGATTATTTATTTATCATACAACTGCTTGCATGTGTAGGATTTTTACATGATTATTGAAATTTCTTAAATGATGATGATGTTCTATTACATGTTATATTTTGATGGAAATGATATGAAATGTATGTTGTGAGATAGAATCTGGTGTGGCCGAGTTGGTTCTGGTACTGTGATTGTCTTATTTTGTTGCATTCATACATTAATTATGTACATTAGATTAGATGTAGTTGCAGAATACACTTTGTGGCCAATGGTTTCCCAGTATCGTGCACTCCGGAATTGCATTTAGAAATGGATACGCTTTGTGGCCTATAGGAATCCCGGTGTTGCTTAGTCTATACTCAACTGCTTTGTATGCTAGAATAGGTATATAGTCGTGGGTTACACCTTGTGGCTGATGGTATCTCGGTATTGTGTACCCCGGGACTATACTTGGAAATGGACCCGCTTCGTGGCAGAGGGTAATCCTAGTGTCACGTCGTCCATACTAACTGTTTCATTATGTAAGGCATATTGGATATTGTGGTTAGGTGACATTCCCCATGCTACGTCCCCTTGTCAATAGGGGGTAAGGTGGTGTTGGATAACCCAATGGTGGTATGTTTGATGAACCTTTCCAGAATGACACACCCGATGTATGATGTGATTATTGCCGAAGGCAGGAACTTGTCTGGTATGGTTGATGGTAATCCCAATGTCATGACTGCTAAGAGGGGATTATCAAAGGTTTGTTGGTTGACCCATGGATGCTTCTCGGGACCGGTGGGCTCCTATTCACGGCTAGGGCTTATATTGTTGTGTAGTTGATGGCGGTTCCGAGACTAAGGATACAGCCTAGTGTGCCCTAGTAGCATTATCAGACTTAGTTGTATTGTTAGGTGGTTTTCTAATCAAATGGATTGCATCATTCACATCATGGACTATGTGTTTAATTCGTGTATTCATATCATCATGGAATATTATATATGTGAATGCTTGTGCTTGGTTGTGTATGAACCCATCCCTTACTGAGCAAGTTGGAAGCTCACCCTATGTATATGCCCATTTTTAGATGATGATGCAGGTGCAGTAGTGCCGCTGGGTGGTGACTTGACTCCGATGGGGCCTAATTATGGCATAGGTGACTAGTGAATGCCGGAGGCCGAGGAGCATAACCAAGACTATGCTTGCGACTATAGTGCTACTGCGGCACCACGAGTTGTATGGATTTCTTTTGATTGAGTCGATACAAAATCGATGAATTATATGTTTTGGGCTTATCATTTATAAGTCATGGATATTTGTAATGGAATAACTTGGTTATCTATATATGGTATCATTAGATGTTTTCTCCATTTTAATTATGATTCCGCTATTATACTCTAATTTCGCTACAAATGGTTTGGTTTGTTTGTGAGATTATTTTTGTTAAGGTACTGCTATCAGAGATCCTAGTAGATTTGTAAGATAGGTACATGTTTTGCTCACACCACCAGTAATCCTAATGATAAGTTGGGTTTATTAGAATTGGGGTGTGACAGCTTGGTATCAATGCGGCGATGCTCTATCTTAACTCGCAATCCCAAACCGAATCATGATTTGGGGATTAGGATTAAAAAAAGAATCTTAAAGACAACAATTAATAAAAATTACAAAAGTAGGAGAAAAGTATAGGTGTCAAAGTTGTTTCATTATAATAAAAGAACTGAGTACATAAGCTTATACCAAAATTTTCTTGAGATAAAAGACAGACAGTAGGAAATTCTAACTAGCCTAATTCCTAGGAATTTAAGTAACAGAAGCAAATGACAGGAAATAAGATGCAACTAATAACAAGAACATAAAACTGTAAAGAAAGTATAGAATGGGAAATCCTAAGACTATAGTGGCAACCTGATTCTACCCACAGCCTTGAGCTTGATTCTGAACCTGTGGTCCCTGCTCTGACACTGGAATGGCAAGGTGGAAAACAATTGCCTGAATTTGTGCCTCAAGGGAGGTCACTCGGTTGTCCAGCAGGCAGTAGCTCTTGTCCACACTCTCCAGTCACGTATCCATCCTCATCAGTATGTTGGTGGTGGTATCCAGACGAGCCATCATGTCATTGAGTACATAGGGCCTCAAACCCCTAGTGCCGCGGGATGAGGAGGACACAGAAGTCCTCATAGCCTGAGAGTTAGGTGGTGGAACCACTCCAGCAGGAGGCACATATGAAGGGATTGCACCTCTATCACCCTGTTGATCACCATCATGACCACCCCCATACCCACCTCCCGGTTGGTTCTCCATCTCCATTGGCTGATCCTCCTCAACCTCATCCTTAGTAACCTCCTCCACGTTTAGTGTTATCTTCTTCAGAGAGTCTTAGTTGAATTCCAAGACACCAGCCCCTAGACTTTCTTCATCCTGCAAGTCCACGCCAAAGCGCAGGAAGACCTCAGTCAAGATCCGTCCATAGCAGAGGTTCCTAGCCCTACGTGCCCCTCCCTCAGCCCTTGTAACCATGGTCTACATCAATAGATAAGGGAGGCAAACCTACAGCCCCATGTAGACACAGTAAGTGACATAGGCCTGCAGGATGGTGTTTGAGATTTAAAAGTAACATAAGTATATGGATCGATGTAGCTACTGAATTGAACATGAAGAGTAGCCACTTTATTTTTAGAATCTTTTAGTAACGCGAAAGTGTATTGATTAATTATGGTGATCTACTTCTAACTACCGCCCTAAAATACATGCATCTAAAAGCGTCCTAATCAACACATCTAGGAAAATTGGAATTGAAATTGAAATTAAAAACATAACCATTCGTCATCTAGGAATTTAAATACTCAAACTAAATAAATAAAAAGTAAAAGAAAAGTGTTGAAATTAAATAAATAAAATAAAAATAGAAATAAAGCTAGAGAGGGCAAATAATTAGGTATCTCTACTTAGCCGGGCATGCACCATAAATATCTGAGTTTCCCCTACTTGCCCAGAGTACTCTTACAAGGGCTTTTCTACTTAGTGAGGAAGGGATGCAATATAAAAACAAAAGTAAAAGGATGCTTCCATAGTTGGAGAGGGGCAAAGCCAACACATACATCTAGCCAAGGACCTTGGAGGAAAGGGAAAGCATTAAAGTAAAAACTGAAATTAAAATCCTAAATTGAGAATGAATCGGTAGTAAGAAGAGGGAATGAGAAGGGGGTGAGAACACTAATGTAGAAGCCTACTTACCTGAATTAAAACTTCAATGATTGAACTTGAAAACTTAGTTGAGATTTGAAATATGATGAGCACATTTATGTGTGAAATCTAGGGTAGTAAAACATGCATTTTACATATTTAGAATGGAGTTACCTTGGGTTTTACTCTCTTTTTGTAGGTTTTATATTTTCAAGGCCTTAAGGACTATCGGGCACTATATCTTCAATTTTACACGTAAAGAGGTCCTATTTCTTTTTATGGTTGCGAAGAGGATAAAATTCTGAGCAAGATGGATGTGTTCAATTAAAAGTACACATTCGTTTGGTCCCCCGTACAAATGATTATTCTTTTGAGTCGAAAAGAGGATAATGGATTAGAACTAAACGAGATGCTTGTCAGACAAGGCCATTTCAGTTGTCTCAGGTACAAGGAATATTCCAAATGCCAATAAGGATCGATGGACCACATCCTCTTAGTGATTGAAAATTCTTTGTCAATAATCAACTACCTAGTGTAGTTGGTTAGAATTTGTGAAAATTTCCTGCTTCACCAAGAGGTCTCAAGTTCATCTTATGGTTTTTCTTTTAGAAATTTTTGAAGATTTCAACTCAACTCTGGAAGCACTAAGGGCATGGAGGTGATTTCGACATCAAATTAGAAGCAAGGAAAATGGGAAGGATCTGAAGCAAGAAGAAAAAAAAAAGGAAAGAAAAAAAGGTGAAATAAAGATTATCCAAATCTTCTCTCTCCTCCACATCATCACCAAAAGATTCTCCAAATCACACAAAGCAAGAAGGAAAATCATCCCTTGGAGGGAGAAAAAGAAAACAAATAAATTAGAAAAAAAAAGGAAAGAAAATATGCAAACAAATTATAGGAAATTTCTCAAAGTTTATTTCTCTCTTCTCTCTCCTCCACCTTAGCACTTTGGTCTCAAAGATCTCACAACCAATTGTGGGTTTCTCCTTTTAGGAAAGAAATTTGTTACCTACCTCCCATTCCTATAAATACAACTCATGTAAGAGGAGGAGACAATTCATTCTTCTTCTAGTTTTTTTAGTTGCTCTTCTCTGCTCTCTCTTTAGTTTTAGTTCTTCATCTTTTCTTTAATCACTTTTGTAATAGCTTTTAATTTTAATTAATGCAAGTACTCTTTTATTTTATTCAGCCCTTTTATATTTATGATTTATGCAATTGAGTTATAATTTTTTAGTTTAGTTCTAGGCTTAGATCTAGGTGACAAGATCTGAGTCTGGAGCAATTTTTTAAGATTTGTTTTTTTAGTACTAGAAATTTCAGATTGGTTATTCAGATCCGGTTTTTACGTGGAGTACCCAAATTGATCAAGTTTTCAGTTAAAGGTTGAATTCATGTAAGTAGGCTCCTCGTAGTCTTCTCTCCCCTCTCATTCCCTCTTGACTACCCTTTCTTTCTTAATTTAGGATTTTTAATTTCAGTCGTTACATTATTGCTACCCCTTTTCCCCAAGGTTCATGGCTGGTGTATTGTTGGCTTTGCCCTCCTAGCCATAGAACCATCATTTTATTATTTTATTTTAATTGCTCCTTTCCTAAAGCCAAGTAGAGTAACCCTTGTAAGAGTGACTCTCGGTCAAGTAGGGAACTCATATTATGATGCATCCCTCGGGCTAAGTAGAGAAACCCTTGTGAGTCTCTCTCTAGCTTTATTCCCTTTCTTTTATTTATTTTATTTCAGCATTTTTTCTTTATTTTTTTTTAATTAATTGGGTTGTTTATTTTCACTTATTTATTTATTTAATTTTAATTCGTGCTTGTGTCTTTAAATTCTTAGATGACGAATGGTTAGGGCGTTATTTTAGATACATATGTTTAGGATGGAAAGTTAGAATTGATCACAACCATTATTGAGTTCACTTCGATTATTAAAAAAAAAAAATAAAGTGGCTGCTCCCCTTTGTGTTCGACCGTAGCTACCTGATCCGATACACTTGCGTTACATTTTAAATTTCAAACAAGTTTTTGGCACCGTTCTGGAGACAGTTCCATGTTATTTTTCACTTTCTTTTGGTAAATCGAGTGTTTGTTTGCTTTGTTTTGTTTTTCCTTTTCTTTTATTGAATTTCTAAGAAGAACAACTTGCAATAATAGTTGTATCGGTGGAGGTCGCCATGCCTCACAGTATGATAAAGACAGGTTTCGCCTTGTAGCAATACCTCAGGAATTGACCTGAGTAATCCCGGATCCCTGCCGGTAAGCTCCCAAAAAGCCAAAAAAAAAATCAAAAAAATCAAAAAAAAATCAAAAAATCATTAAATAAAAAGTTTTGCTATCCATTCTTTTGTGCTTGTCTTACTTTAGTTGTGGGTAGTTTTCTATTGTATGAGTGTTAAATGGGTACGTAATACTAAGAATCGGTTAGAAAGAAGAGATCCAACAAGTAGTGACCCTATACGTTTGCTCTCTTTAAAACCCTTCAATATGGGAGACCAACAGCAAAACCCTTCATCTAAATCTTTGAAAGATAGGTTCTACCCTACTAGAATAGCCTAACCTTCATGCATAGTTCTACCACAAGCCCAGGGCAATAATTTTGAACTCAAATCTCAATACATCACTATGTTGCCCCACTTCCATGGGTTGACCTCTGAGGATGCATACCTATTTCTAAGGGAATTTGAAGAGGTATGTGTTCTAATTAAGATCCAACAGCTTTTTGATGATGCTGTTAAGCTTAGGTTTATCACTTTTGCATTGAAATATCAAGCTAAGAAGTGGTTGTATGGGTTACCCACAAATTCCATAACCTCATGGGAACAGTTCACAGTTGTCTTCCTTAAGAAGTTTTTCCCAACTCACAAGACCAATAAGCTTAGAAGTGATATCCTTTAGTTTAGGCAAAAGCCTAGTGAGTCATTTTCCAAACTTATAGAGAGATTCAAGGATCTACTCCAAGAATGCCCTCACCATGGCCTAGACCTATGGCATTTATGTCAAATAATTTATGAGGGTATTGATTACCCAACTAAACAAATGATAGAGTCTATGTGCCTTGAGGGATTCACATCCTTTACAGATGAAGGAAAGGCATGGGAATTCTTACTTGACTTAGCTGACAAAACCCGTGAGTGGGAATCCACCCAAGAGAGTGAAAGAACCATAGGAGGGAAAGGATATTTTGTGAATGGGATGGTAGTAAAGGAAGCCCATTTGGATAGCCTAATCAAGAGGATTGAGGTTATTGTTCCTAGAGAGCCATCATTAGTCAATTTGGTTAAGATTTGTGCTTGGTGCCAGTCCCCTGGACATGTCATAGAAGAATGCCCTAACACCTCTGGGGGCACTTCTAATGATAGTGTTAATGCCTTATACCAGAATAATCCATATAGTAACACCTACAATCCAGGATGGAGAAATCACCCAAATATCTGTTGGAATCAGAGCAACCAAGCAGTGCCTTCCAATTTTCATAATCAAGGTCAACCTGGACCCCAAAGGCCTCCCTTTGCACAACAATATTTTTCTCAAAATACTTTTCCTAGGTCAAATGTAGGACCTCATGCTAGTTTTTCTAGGGCCCCTCTCCTATCATCTTATCAGCAACCCCAGGTTTACCAACCTTGGAGAGGCAAGTAGAATAAGTGACTTGGAAAAAATATGGCCCTCCTCATGACAAGCCATCAAAATCTTATGAGAGAACTCACCAAGTTGTCTCAATTATGCGTGAGAGGAGAAAACTTTACCCATCAGCGAGCCTAACCCTAGGCATCATCACTGTTAGTTCACAAACATCAACTAATGCACCATGAATATAGTACAAGGTCAGACCCAACAAGGGCCCTCTAACCAATGTAATGTTGTTTATGCCCTTAGGGTGGTAGAGAGTACCTACGAGCGTTCCTAAATCTTCCCATCTATTACTCATATTAACTCTCTTGATTGAGGACACAATGTGCCTCTTGTTAGGTTCGTCGATGAACCCAAAGATTTTCTAAAACTAAAGATGATTTGGTTGAGGAAACCAAAATGATTCTTCGAGCAGGGCAAATTCCTAATAGTCCTTATGTTCATCCTGTCCCATTTCCTAATCGTTTGGTAAACAAAAGGAAGACTGCTTCCATGGACAAAATTTTAGAAGTCTTCAAAAAGGTAGAAGTGAACATCCCTCTTTTGGATGCCATATCCCAGATCCCCGCCTATGCAAAGGTACTGAAAGATTTGTGTACTCACAAACGTATCACTAGTGTGCCCAAAAAGGCGTTCTTGATAGGTAACATTAGTTCCATAATTACTCAGCCTATAGTAGCCAAGTATAAGGATCCAGGGAGCCCTACCATAGCTTGTGTCATAGGCAACACCTACATTGAGCATGCCTTACTTGACCTTGGCGCAAGTGTGAATATTTTACCTTACCATGTGTACAAGCAACTTGGATTGGGAGAATTGAAAGCCACTGGAACTACTCTTCAATTGGCAGATAGGTCTGTTAAAATTCCTAAAGGGATGGTTGAGGATGTCTTACTAAAGGTGGGGGAATTTATTTTCCCTGTTGATTTCATTGTATTAGATATTAAGCCCTTCTCAACCAAGGATGAGATCCCAATAATTCTAGGAAGACCATTCTTGGCTACCAGTAATGCATTAATCAATTGCCGGAATGGTTTCCTAAGATTATCTTTTGGTAATCAAACTATTGAGTTTAACATGTTTAGGATTGGCAAGCAACCACATATGGAAGAAGAGATCAATATGCTTGAGGATTTTTTGTATTTTTCTGATGATTTAGTTACCAACTTTGATATTGGTTTTGATTCAGAATTCCAAGAGTGTGTGGATGAGTTGGATAATGACAGTGAAAATTTATTTTCTGAAGTCTTGAGTCTTCACACACTTGTGGAGCCCTTAGGACCCCTTTCCAATTCCATTCCCAAACCTTCCATAGTTGAGCCCCCTAAGCTAAATCTTAAGGAGTTGCCATCTAATTTGAGGTATGCTTTCCTAGGGCCTGACCAGACTCTTCCTGTAATAATTTCTTCAAATTTGACTTCTAGCCAGGAAGAGGAGTTATTTAAAGTGTTAAAAGATAATAAGGAAGCCCTAGGTTGGACTATCGCTGATATCAAGGGTATAAGCCGTTCCATTGTGCAACATCATATACATCTTATGGAGGAATCCAAACAATCCACGGAATCCCAAAGAAGAGCTAACCCAGTGATGATGGAAGCCATTAAGAAAGAGATCCTAAAGTGCTTGGATCATGGAATAATTTATCCTATTTCTGACAGCCAATGGATAAGCCCAGTTCACATAGTGCCTAAGAAGTCTGGTGTGACTGTAGTTCCTAATGCCAATAATGAGTTGATCCCTACCCGTGTCCAAACAGGATGGCGTGTGTGCATAGACTACAGAAAACTTAATGTGGCAACCTGGAAGGATCACTTCCCATTGCCATTCATTGACCAGATGTTAGAGAGGTTAGCTGGACATGAATACTAATGTTTTCTTGATGGATATTCCGGCTATAACCAGATCCCAATTGTTTTAGAGGACCAACAGAAGACCACTTTTACATGCCCATATGGAACATTTGCTTACAAGCGTATGTCCTTTGGGCTTTGTAATGCCCCTGCTATGTTCCAACGATGCATGATGAACATTTTTTTTGACATGCTCAAAAAATTCTTAGAAGTATTTATAGTTGACTTTTCAATTCATGGAAATTCCTATTCTAAATGTCTTCATCATCTTTCCCTAGTTTTGAAAAGGTGCATATCTAAGAATTTGGTTTTGAATTGGGAGAAATGTCATTTTATGGTTAAATCTGGTATTGTTTTAGGCCATGTAATATCCAAGGAGGGAATTAAGGTAGATAGAGCCAAAGTAGATTTAATTGATAATTTACCACCTCCTCAATCTGTTAAGGATGTCTGATCTTTTCTAGGGCATGCGAGCTTCTACAGAAGGTTTATTAAGAACTTTAGTCAGTTAGCCCGACCTCTCACTTCATTACTTGCCAAAGATCAAACTTTTGAGTTTTCTAAAGAATGCCTAGAATCCTTCAAACAACATAAGAAGGAGTTGACCAATGCACCCATTGTTCAACCACCTGTTTGGACTGAACCTTTTGAACTGATGTGTGATGCTTCAGATTTTACCATGGGAGCGGTTTTGGGTCAAAGGATTAATAAGTTACCCACTGTCATTTATTATGCTAGTAGGACCTTAAATGATGCACAACTCAATTATACAACCACTGAAAAAGAATTTTTAACGGTTGTGTTTGCATTAGAAAAGTTTCGGTCTTACTTAGTTGGTTCACATGTGGTAGTGTATACTGATCATTCTGCTCTCAGATACTTAATTCAGAAAAAGGATGCCAAAGCCCATCTCATTAGGTGGGTTTTACTTTTGCAAGAGTTTGATTTAGAAATTAGGGATAAAAAAGGAGTTGAAAACCTAGTTGCAGACCATTTATCCGGCTTCCTAATTCCTTGTGTTGATTCTCCGATCAATGAGAACTTTCGATGAACAATTATTTACGATGTTCGATGAACCATAGTTTCTTGACATTGTCAACTTCTTAGTTTCAAGTGTGACTCGGATTCTTGGTCCACCCAAGATAAGTATAGGTTTCATTCCAGTTAAGCACTTTTTACGGATGATCCTTATTTGTTTAAGATATGTTCGGATCAGATTATCCGACAATGTGTTCCTGATCATGAGCAACATTCTGTTATCTCTTTTTGTCATGATCATGCATGTGGTGGACACTTTGGACCTAAGAAGACTGCCGCAAAGGTTCTCCAATGCAGATTTTATTGGCCCACTCTTTTTAGAGATGCTTTTCATTTTTACAAGGCTTGTCCTGCCCACCAGTCTTTTGGCCGTATCAATAAGAGGAACATGATGCCTCTCAACCCTATTTTAGTAGTTGAGATCTTTGATGTTTGGGGCATTGATTTTATAGGACCATTCCCTAATTCCTTTGGTAATTTGTACATACTTTTGGCCGTTGATTATGTTTCTAAATGGATAGAGGCCATACCTTGTAAAACTAATGACCATAAAGTAGTGGTCTAGTTTCTCAAAGAGAACAGTTTTTCCCGCTTTGGTGCACCACGTGCCATAATTAGTGATAAGGGTACTCATTTTTGTAATCGGCCTTTTGAGGCCCTAATGAAAAAGTATGGGATCACCCATAAGTTATCAACCCCTTATCACCCCCAAACTAATGGCCAAGTGGAGGTGTCTAATAGGCAAATCAAACAAATCTTGGAAAAAACTGTTAATCCCAACCGTAAGGATTGGTCCCTTAGGCTCATTAATGTCTTGTGGGCCCATCGGACTGCATTCAAGACCGACCTTGGTCAGTCTCCCTATCATTTGGTGTATGGGAAAGCTTGTCACTTACCAGTTAAGTTGGAGCATAAGGCCTCTTGGGCCATTAAGAAGTTCAACTTTGATTTGTCTGATGCGGGAATTCACCGTAGGCTCCAACTATCTGAGTTGGAGGAACTTAGGAATGAAGCCTATGAAAGTTCTAGAATTTACAAGGAAAAGACCAAAGCTTTCCATGATAAACACATTCTACGTAAATCTTTTACAATTGGTGATAAGGTCTTATTGTACAACTCTCGATTGCATCTTCTTCTTGGTAAGCTTAGATCCCAATGGGATGGCCCTTTTATTGTCCATAATGTATATCCCCATGGGGCTGTGGAGATTTTGAATCCAGGAACAGGGGTAATTTCGAAGGTTAATGGTTAGCATTTGAAATCGTTCCTTGAGTTTCCTAATACTAGTAGTGAAGAGGTCATGGATCTCCATGAACCTCTTTACACTGATGACTAACTTTTAATCAGGTATGACCCCTTTGCATTGTCTTTGCTTTTAATTCTTTCCATGCATTGAGGACATTGCATGACTTAAGTGTGGGGGAGGGAAACCAGTTTTTGTTTTTCTTCACTTTGTTTTGTTTGTTTTTCTTTTTATTTTTGAGCTTGCTAAGGATGAAGTCCTACTTTGGCTTTTGGTTAATGATCAGACCATTCGGTTGCTTGATGTATGAAAATAAAAGTTTTGATTAAGGTACCCATTTTGAACGTATAAAAACCCTGTTGAGAAGAAGAAACAAGCTTGTGTCTTGAGATGGGACTTTCTTTTGAAAAATAAGAGACCCCTGTTTTATGGTGATGGACCATATGTAAGTCTGTGGGTTTCTTGTACTTTTGATTTGGAGTTGAGACCTTCTTTTTAATTTGGCATGGGTTGACAAATGCACAATTTTAAATGAAATGTGAAATGTGGTATAAAGAAGAATAAGAGTTGATTCCCTTGGAACTAGACAGGACATTGCGCCTCAGGAAGCGTGGTGTCTTGATCGAAATTCCTTGAGAGAAAACTTCTGAAGGAACTCTAGCATCACTGTCTTTGTGGGCATATGCAAAAAGTGAAGCTACATAGTAACTTGGGTGTCTAGTGTTTGCTCCACCATGTCATTCAGGCCAAAAGTAGTGGAGTAGAATAGAGTTTATTAAGCAAAATAAAAAAAAGGAGAAAAAAATGTGCAAATGTCATTAATGCTTGGTAACATATTTGGTCAAAAACACTCCAACACCTTAGTCATTGGTTCTCTATTTCTTCACAAGTAGTTTTGCCTTAAGATAAGGATGTTTTGGAAGAGACAAGGTGAGTTCCAAATTAAG
Source organism: Macadamia tetraphylla (assembly GCA_022985045.1). Classification (NCBI taxonomy): domain Eukaryota; kingdom Viridiplantae; phylum Streptophyta; class Magnoliopsida; order Proteales; family Proteaceae; genus Macadamia; species Macadamia tetraphylla. Next base: position 32,073,093 of record CM040965.1, on the reverse strand, counting down.
AAATATGCTAGTGCCTGGAATTGATAAAGGGTAATAAAAGTTCAAGTGTGGGGGTCCCTTGTAAGAGAAATTATCTTTGCTCCGGATCGGTATGACCCTTACCTTTAGCCAAGGTTGGGATTTGGTTATTCTGAATTTTCGGTGTATATTCACTGTAAACACCCACGAGACACAACTCGTCCACTAGGGGTGACCTAGGGGTTTAAAGGCTTGTTGCACATGCTAAGGGCAACCGTGATTCCTACGAAAGTAAGTTAGGTTTTTTGTCTTTTTTCTTTTTCTTTTTGTTTTGCTCGAGAACTAGCAAAGTCTAAGTGTGGGAGAATTCTGATGAGCACATTTATGTGTGAAATCTAGGGTAGTAAAATATGCATTTTACATATTAGAATGGAGCTACCTTGGGTTTTACTCTCTTTTTGCAGGTTTTATATTTTCAAGACCTTAAGGACTATCGGGCGCTATATCTTCAATTTTGTACATAAAGAGGTCCTATTTCTTTTCATGATTACGAAGAGGACGAAATTTTGAGCAAGATGGATGTGTTCAATTAAAAGTACACATTCGTTTGGTCACCCATACAAATGATTATTCTTTTCGGGTCAGAAAAAGAATAATAGATTAGAACTAAATCGAGATGTAGAACCAGCCCATATGCCAATAAGGATCGATGGACCACATCCTTAAGTGATTGAAGATTCATTTTTGGTAACAACAACTACCTAGTGTAGTTGGTGAACTATGGTGTGCAAAATTTCCTTGCTCACCAAGAGGTCTCAAGTTCGAATCTTATGGTTGTTTTTTTTTTTTAGAGAATTTTGTTGAAGATTTCCTGCTTTTCACTCACTTAAAGCACTAAGGGCATGGAGGGGATTTCCACATCAAATTAGAAGCAAGCAAAATCGTGGAAAGGTTCCTGTGCAAGAAGAAAAAAAAAAAAAAAAAAATGGAGAAATAAAGATTGTCCAAATCTTCTCTCTCCTCCACATCATCACCAAAAGATTGTCCAAATTACACAAAGCAAGAAGAAAAATCGTCCCTTGGAGGGAGAAAAAGAAGAGAAATAAATTAGAAAAAAAAAGGAAAGAAAATAAGCAAACAAATTATAGGAAATTTCTCAAAGTTTATTTCTCTCTTCTCTCTCCTCCACCTTAGCACTTTTGGTCTCAAAAGATCTCACAATCAATTGTGGGTTTCTCCCTTTTAGGAAAGAGAAATTTGTTACCCTACTTCCCCCTATAAATACAACTCATGTAAGAGGAGGGGAGATAATTCATTCTTCTTCTAGGTTTTTTTAGTTGTTCTCTCTTTCTCTTGCTCTCTCTTTAGTTTTAGTTCTTCTTTATCTTTTCTTTAATCACTTTTGTAAAGCTTTTTTTATTTCAATTAATGCAAGTACTCTTTTGTTTTTATTCAACCCTTTTATGTTTATAATTTATGCAATTGAGTTGTAATTTTTTAAGTTATAGTTCTAGGCTTAGATCTCGGTGACAAGATCACAAGCCGTGGAACAAATTTTTTTCAAGATTTGTTTTCTCTAGTACTAGAAATTTCAGATTTGGTTTATTCTAGATCTGATTTTTAGTACTGGTAGTATCTCAAATCGATCAAGTTTTCAGTTCAAGGGTTGAAGTTCATGTAAGTAGGTTCCCTCAGTAGTCTCTCTCCCCCCTCTCATTCCCTCTTCTGACTACCCTTTCTTTCTTAATTTAGGATTTTAATTTCAGTCTTACATTATTGCTATCCTTTCCCCAAGGTTTATGGCTGGTTATGTGTTGGCTTTGCCTCCTACATAGAACCATCATTTTATTATTTTATTTTAATTGCTCCCTTTCCTAAAGCCAAGTAGAGTAACCCTTGTAAGAGTGACTCTCTGGTCAAGTAGAGAAGCTCATATTATGATGCATCCCTCAGGCTAAGTAGAGAAACCTACTTGTGAGTCTCTCTCTAGCTTTATCCCCTTTCTTTTACTTTATTTTTATTTCAGCATTTTTTTCTTTATTATTTTTTTTAATTGCGTGGGTTGTTTATTTTCACTTATTTATTTATTTAATTTTAATTGTGTGGCTTGTGTCTTTAAATTCTTAGATGACGAATGGTTAGGACGTTATTTTAGATACATATGTTTAGGACGGTAGTTAGAATTAGATCACAACCATTAATAGGTTCACTTTCGCATTATTGAAAGAAAAAAAATAAAGTGGCTGCTCTCCCTGTGTTCGACCCGTAGCTACACTGATCCTACGCTTGCGGTTACATTTTAAATCTCAAACAAAATACTACCAGACTTAAAAATTAGATCTGGAATGAACCAAATCTAAAATTGCAAGGCCTGGAGAAAACAAATCTAGAAGAGAAAAATTAAACTTAAAAGAGATGCTCCACAACTTGTTCTTGTCACCTAGAACAAAGCCTAGAACTAGAAATTAAAATTATTACACCTTTGAATAACTTGAATTGCTTAAACAAATAAACATAAAAGACTTTGCATTAATTTAAAGAAACCAACTTACAAAATTGTTTGCATAAAAAAAACTAAGAAGAATTACTAGAGAGAGGGAGAGAGCACAACTAAAAACCTAGAAGAAGAGGAAAAGAGGGACTAGAGAATGAAGTGCCCCTACACCCCTTCAGACGATTTGTTTATATAGGGATAGGGGAGAGATAGATAAAATAGGAAGTAGGGGAGAGGTGAGAGAAGAGAGAAGAGAGAAGAGGATGGTCTAAGGGTGGTCATCTAGGATCGTGTGATGAGGTGGAAATAGGAAAGAAGAGAAAATAAGAAAAAGGATTGGGAAAGAGAGAGATAAAATAGGAAGTAGGGGGTGATTTTTATTTCTTGCCTTTTTTTCCTATTTTTTCTCATATTTTTCTCTCTTGTGCGCAGCCTCTTGGACGATTTCCTTGCTTGCTTTGACAATTTAGGAAATTTTCTAATTTAATTGGAAATTCAGTCCATGCCCCTTGTCTTTAAATAGATGGAAAATAGAGAATCTTCAACCAAATCTCCAAAAAAATAGGAGATCTTGTGTTCCACGCCTAAGGGAGAGAAAGTGATAACCAACGTGGGTCCCTCCTACTTTGTTGGCATCTAGAATATTCTCTTGTAGCCCTAGGATAGCTGCAGAAGGGCTGGGTTTGCATCTCGGTTCTGTTCTTGTCCATTATTCTTTTTCTAGACCGAAAAGAATAATCACTTGTATGGGTGTCATAACGAATATGTACTTTTAATGCAACAATCCACCTTACTCAGAATTTCGTCCTCTTTGCAATCATGAAAAGAAACAGGACCTCTTTATGTGTAAAATTGAAGATATTGTGACTGATAGTCCTTAAGGCCTTTTAAAATCAAAAGCTGTAAACAGAGAGTAAAACCCATGGTAGCTTCATTCTAAGTATGTAAAATGCATGCTTTTTATCCTAAAATTCAAAACCTGCAAATAGAAAGGAGCAGCAGCAGAGAAGAGCAACAACAATCTCTCTCTCTTCCTTCTTCTCTATTCTTCTTCCCTTCTCTTTTTCTTTTCTCCTCTGTTTCTTTTCTGTTCAGCAACAGCAAAAGGAGAGAATAAATGGCCGACCTTCCCCATTTTATGACCTTAAAACAGGCCCTAGTGTCTATCTAGCAAAGCACTTTTAAAAAAAAAGGAAAAAAACTCATTTTTTTGAAATGTTTAATATTAAATAACCTATCTTAGGATTTAGGGTTGACATGTAACTTAGTGCATTAAAACCCTTAGACATACCCTTATTCATGGTAGGAATAGGTAGAATTACCCTTCAAAGCAGTGGGGCCTAGAGGAAAAATGCCATTTCTTGGCATTCTGCCATTGAAACCGCTGGCCGGTTTGCCAAAGGCTCTCCCACCAGTTTGCTTCTATTGGCTTCCTACTAACCTTCCTTCTGCCTAGGGTATTCCACCTTATGTGGGACCTTCCCCACACCTATAAACCATCCATACCCATTACCTAACTTTCTTCCTTGTCTTCCTTATCTACACAGTAGTATGGCTATCTACATAGAACCTTTAATTCAAATTTCACATCTTACCCTTCTCAACTGGATTCCACTTATGGGACTGAGGGGTTCTAAATCTAGGGTGTTACGTCTACAATCCTATAATTTTCATGAATTTATCTGTTGTTGAATCAATTCTTTTTGTTTTACGCTTCAATTTCTTCTCAATTATCTTTTATGTATGTATAATTTAGTTTTTGTATTAACCTCTCTTAAGCAATGTTGGCAAACCAGGTTCTGACTAGGAAAAATAGGCCATTTTGGTCAAAAGATTAGAAACCTAGTCAAGAGTCATGGAGACTCGTCCTCTATTAAAAAATGACAAGACTCGGACCAAATCATACCAAGTCATTCAAGACTCGTTTGTGTTGTCCAAGTCACAACAAAACGACCGATTCTTGTTAAAAATTTGAATCGGCATTTTTGAATAATTTTGAACTAAAATATATTTTAATGATGTTAAAATGTCCAATGTCTGAGGTTTTCTATATTGAATCTAGTGAACTATTGAGTGTATATATCTAAATTTTAATCAAAAAGACATGATTCATGACCATGACATCTCCAAGTCAGATGTTATCACTTTCATCCGAGAGACAATGAATGATGGGCTTCATAAAAACAAATTTGAAAAGCAAACACTTTTATTCTATCTTGTCTCATTTAATTTATTTATTTATTATTTATTTGGATTGCTTGAGAAAGACTTGTATGGAAGTAAGATGGGCAAGTTCATGTTTATCTCAATAGAAGCTTCGCCACAATTTTTTTGGGGGATGGATTCCTATGTGGATTTAGACAAACATCATTAACCTCTCCTCCAAATTGTCATTGTCCAACATGATGCATGGAAATCTTAGCATCTATTTGATCTTGTATGCTGATAAAATTTTGTAAGATTAAATACAAAAAATATTTAGCAGAAGGATTGCTCTTGAATAAAAGTTCGACGTTGGTCTCTTTAGTTCTATTGTTCATTTTCCATATAGTTTAAAGGTTGTCTTACAAAAATATCATATTTTATTCTTATTTCCACAAAAAAAAGAGTCTTTCCTTCTTATCACTTTATATATTTTAAGCAATGCAATTTAATCTCTGTCCTTACACAATTATTATCATTTGTAAAAATTTCACTACGGACCAAGAACATCGTCTTTGCATTCGCAATGAATGCTCAATTTCTGATTTAGATCTAAGTCATTTATTACATACACATAGTCTTTTCCTTCAACATTATATGGCTTAGAGAAGGCCAATGTGAAGGCTAGAACAAGGAAAAACTTCAAGGCATTCATGGTTTTTGGCTTTTTTCTATTGATGAAGAGGTTTAATTGCCTGAGCGAGTTCTTGGTAATAATCAACCCCTTTAAATAAATTTGCAAGAGATTTAGGTTTTTTTTTTCTAATGATAAGATTTATGTAGAGAACTGTTGCAGAGAGCTCGAGTGAAAAGTTTCTTTACCATTGATGTAGCCAATCACTAAAACCTCAAATGACCACCAACTTACCTTAGATGACTTGGAGTTGCTGATTTTTCTCTCCACCTTAAAACTAGAAACTCTTATATAAGGGTGTCAAAATTAAGTGAAAACCATTTACCACAGTCAAATCGAGCTGTTTACAATGAAATCGTTTAATAAATGGTTCAGTTTTAGTTTTAATCATTAAATCGATTACGTATGGTTTCAATAAATAACAACCTCTCAAATCATCGACATCCTCATGGCCTCACCTTACGCTGATAAAATTGTGAATGCCTTTTTTCTACATCATAGATTACAAATTCAAAAGGAAAAAAAAAAAAAAAAAGGTGATATAGAGAATTTATATTTTCTTTTAATTTTCACCTTTTATTAGAGCAAGATTAATGTTCGATGATAGGCAACTCAAGTAATAACAGTAAAGCAATTTGAAATTCAAAATATGGTATTTTTGTTTCATTAAGAAAAAAATGGTATTTCTGCTCCCTCCTCAACGTGACAATGAAAAATAGATTAGACCAGACACGTGTAAGAAAAAAAAAGTAAAAGTATGAGGAAATGGTGTCTGTGGGAAAATGTGGCTCATATGTCGAGAAACAACTGTGTAACACAGTTGGTGAGCTGTGGTGCGTCAAAAGCCCATGCTCACCAGGAGGTCTTGAGTTCGAGCCTCCTGGCTTTTATCTATTTCCCTCCCTACTTATCCAAAAAAAAAAATACTGAAATTGAAAATAACAGTATATCTATGGATTCTTCTTTGGGTGCTCCCATTGGCCCTCACACACTATGCAGGAATCCAACTCCCCCACAAGAAACACTTTCCCTATAAGTGTTGAAAAACAAAGGGAGAAGGAGAGGATCTCCACCAACCCAAGGGGAAGGGATTGTCTACACTACACACACACACGAGGAAAAGCTCATTTGTCTCCCCAAAAGAAATAATGAAAAAGAATTTTCTTATTATTTCTTCCATAATATATATATATATATTTAATATAATTAAACCATTCGTGACATTGATGGGGATTCATTCATAGTTCCTAGTTTTGACGTAGGGACTCCTACTTTTGTGGAGTGGGACCTCTCTCTAATCCTAATTTCAATTTTTTAATGGAGCTGCATGTATTGATTATATTTCAATTTTTAACCTTAAATTCAATTATTTATCCTTTCATGTATTTTTAACAGGGGAATCAAGTAGTCACCAACTGACCGAATAGAAACGTGTCCAGATCAGGGCTTACAAGGTCAGATTACCTAAATGGGTGGAAATAGTGCAGAGCCTTAAATTGGTGGGGACCAATTTAGCTAATCGAAATTGACTATTTGACTCCCCTTGTTAAAATACATGATAGAATAAATAATTGAATTTAAGGTTAAAATTTGAAATATGATCAATACATGTAATATTTTAAATATTGAACTATCAAAGTTTATATCACTAAACCATGTGGATAATTGTGCTAGCAAACTTGGTAAGACAAGAATCATTCACACAAAAAAAATCTAACTAAATTAAGGGAGGAATAATAAGCAGCTAAGAGAGGGATTATAGGAATAAATTAAGAGAAAGACAAATCAAGAGAGGTACAAAAAAAAAAAGATTTAAGAGGGAAACTTATTTTACAGGAAAAAGTAAAAACAATTTATAATATGCATAAAAAATAATCTTCTGATTAGGGCGATCAACCAAATGCTACCTCATTCATGGCCTATTGATTCAGACTTGTTCGAAAGATGATTTTCTATTTCCAATCACCGAGATGTTTCAAAAATTGAAAACCTTAAATAACCCATCCTGACGTGAGGGTGTTTGGCTTGCTAGAGACATACAATAGTCCGATTGGATTCAAGTCCACTATTCAACCTCAATAGATTTAGTACACAGGTTCTAAAACTTTGGATTGGTCAAGATTGATATTGATCCCGATAGACAGATTTACACATGCGTTTTAACAAAAATAAGTTTCTATTACTTTTTTTTTCCCTTAGGCCGTACTTTTATATGAGATCAAACTGGTTAGGATTCAGGATCGGGATCAGTCAAGGTCAATATCATTTAAGTATGGCCGATACAGAACAATCCAATCTGAGTTTTAGAGCCATGTTGGGTGCAGAGTCACATTGATATTATTAGTATCACAAAGAAAAATGTGATAGCATGGACTAAAATCATTTTATCTTAGCTCCGTTCCTTTATGGTTGATGTAGTCACATTATTAAAGCATCAATTAATGGCAGCTAACTACCTTCAATGCTTAACTTCCTTAAAAATGAAATTAGGATTAGAGAGGTCCCACTACACAAAAGCAGGAGCTCCCTACATCAAAACTAGGAACTATGAATGGAACCCCCATCAATCTCACCAATGGTTTAATTAAAATAAAAAAAAATATATATATTATTGAAGAAAAAATAAGAAAATTCTTTTTCATTATTTCTTTTGGGCACAAATGAGCTTTTCCTTATGTTTGTAGTGTAGACAATCCCTTCCCCTTGGTTTGGTAGAGATCCTCTCCTTTTTCAATACTTATAGGGAAGTGTTTCTTATAGGGGAGTGTGATTTCTGCACTGTGTGCGAGGGCCAATGGAAGCACCCAAAGAAGAATCCATAGAGGTGTCATTTTCCATTTCATGGGGGTGGATTGACCATTTTCCCCCCATGTTTCTCAGCATATATAAGCCACATTTTCCCACAGAAACTATTTCCCCATACTTTCACCTTTTTTTCTTTTCTTTTTTTTTTCTTATATTTGTCTAGTCTAATCCATTTTTCATTATTACGTTTAGGAGGGAGCAGAAATACCACTTTTTCTTTTAATGAAACAGAATTATAATATTTTGAATTCCAAATTGCTTTACTTTTATTGCTTGGGTTGCCTATCATTGAAACATTGATCTTACTTTAATGAAAGGTGAAAATTAAAAGAAAAATAGGTAAACTCTCTATATCATCTCCTTTTTCTCTTTTGAATTTGTGATCCATACTTTAGGAAAAAAGCATACACAATTTTATCAACATTGGGTGAGGCTATGAGGCTGTTGAAGATTTGAGAGGTTGTTATTTAATGAAACAATACTTAATCGGTTTAAATGGTTAGAATCAAAATTAAACGATTTCACCGTAAACAACTCGATTTGACTGTGGACAACAGTTTCCACTTAATTTTGACACCCTTATATAAGAGTTCCTAGTTCTAAGATGGAGAGAGAAATCAGCAACTCCAAGTCAACTAAAGTAAGTTTGTGGTCATTTGTTTTGGTGATGTGGCTACATCAATGGTAAAGAAATTTTTCATGCGAGCTCTCTGCAACGGTTCTCTACCTAAAACTCTTAGCAAATTTATTTAAAGGGGTTGATTATTATCAAGAACTCACTCAGGCAAGTAAACCTCTTCATCAATAGAATAAAGCCAAAAACCATGAATGCCTTGAAGTTTGTCCTTGTTCTAGCCTTCACATTGACCTTGGCCAAGCCATATATTGTTGAAGGAAAAAACGCTGTGTATGTTATAAATGACTTGGGTCCGAATCAGAAATTGAACGTTCATTGCAAATCCACAGAGGATGATCTTGGTCCGCAGACCCTCGTGTTTAGCCAAGCATTTTATTGGAGATTTAACGTCAACTTATTCCAGACCACTCGTTTCTGGTGCAATATACAATGGGGCAATGAACAAGGTAATTTTGAGGTCTTCAATGCTAGAGACGATCCGTTGTCTAAAGATTGGCAATATTATCGGAAGGTAAGACAGGATGGCATATATTTCAATGACAACGACGGCCAAAGAAATGGAGCCTATAAGTTACGCTATTTATGGCGTAAGTATATTTTTCTAAGTACATATATATATGTACACATATTTTTCTACATTAGGCCTCGATGTCAAATAATGTTTTAGTGACCATTATGTCTATCGATCAATAAAGGTTTTGGCTATATACCTCACTTTTGATATATTATATTTGGAATACTGTTTTTCATATTCAAACTTAACACCATCACTGCCACTACATACCTTCTCCTCCATAAGAATAGATGTGGTCTTTCATCTGAGAGGGTCAAATTCAGGTTCCACCACCTTCTTCAAAGAGTTGAGCACTGCCTAGAGATGGAAGCTGAATTTCCCCCCCACCCCACCCCTGGATGGAATTTTATGCTAGTAAATCAACCTAGAAGTAGTTAGTCGCCCTCATTTGTGAAGGTGGATAGAGACCCCACAAGTTCTTTTTTTTGGTTTTAAAGATAGGAGAGACTTGGCGGCATTGGAAAAGAAGAGAATTATTCGTTTGAAATTTCTTGATCTGCGTATGTAACTAACCTTACCTAGTTTGCACAGAATATCTCCCATGTGGTAAAACGAAGGAAATTAAAAGTTCGTTGACATATACCTGAAGATTCCTTGCTCTCATGTCAAGTGTCAGTCTATTTGCTAAGTGGTAAGATAAAGCATTGCAAAATCCTAGGGCAACAAAAAAGTTCAATATGCTTGGACACCTCAGGGTGTATTGATACAAGGATGCCAAAAGTTGGCCCTCAAATATACATGACTTGAACCAATTAGTTGAAGTCCAAGTCTGACCCAACCAATGGGAACTCGAGACCGATCCAATCGATTACTAAACTTATCAAGCTCAAGCACTGATAAATTAATAATCGGGTGGTCCTATTGCAATGTAGGGGCCCAACGGTTGTCCGGTTGGGACCAACTGAATTCTTTAATACTAGACAACCAATTGTTTATAGCCCGATTAGCCCGTTTAAATCAATTTAGCCTGATTACAGCCTGTTTAAGGATCTTTTATAGCCCAATAGTCGACTAGCCCGCTTAATCCTGATTATAACCCCGATTAGCCTAATTACTTTGAGCTCGGTTATAGATTGAAAACCAGTTGACAAAATATAAACATGTCCATGTTAGAGCCTACAAGGCACTGATTACCTAAATGGAAAGAAATTGTGGGGGGCCTTAAATTGGTGGCGACCAATTAAGCCAATCGAAACCAACCAGTTGACACCACTGTTGGACATACATGAATTATGATAATTTCATGTGCCTCCCGCCAGGTGACAAATATTTAAGATCCACTTAGAGAACCCATTCTATGCGGGCTATAGAATCATTTTTCAAGATTATAATATTCTAATACGGGATTGGAGACTAACGTTCTGATATTCTTTTACGGGATTAGAGAGTAAGGTTCAACTCCCACTAGGCACATCTTGGGCCATTCACACGGAGGTGTTTAATGCTCTTCACTGTTTTCAATGAAAGTTGAATGGTTCTCATTCAACCTCGGTATGACCCGGTCCATACGGTTGTGGGGTCAATATGGGCCTGCGGGACTAGTTAGGCTGAAGGCTTGGATACCCATCGTTAACCAAAAAAAAAAGACTACGGTTCTAAAACTTAGGATCAGTCTTGAATAAGTGTTCATTACATATAGATTTATCCTTGTCTTTTACGTGATTGGAGACTAAGGTTCAATTCAGATCATATAGATTTATCCCTGTCTTTTAATAAAAATAAGTGTTTATTAGATTTTGACCCTTGGACTGTACTTGTTTATAGGGATTAGATTAGTCAGGATTGGGGATCAATCGAGGCCAATATCAATTAGATATAACCGATACTGACCAATCCAATCCAAGTTTAAGAAACATGTTGGCACAGTTCACATTGATATTATTAGTATCATAAAGAGAAATGCTGGAAATAGGCTTGAACTAAAGTAAGTTTATCGAAGTTCCATCCCTTTATAGTTGATGCAGTCACATCATTAAAGTATCAATTAAGAATGGCTGCTAACTTACCTTCCATACTTAACTTTCTTAAAAAATGAAATCAGAAGTAGGGAGACGTCTCACTCTCCAAAAATAGGAACTCCAAATGGAATCCCCATCAATCTCACCATATGGTATAATTGTACTTAAGAAAAAAATTATGATGGAAGAAAGAATAAGAAAATCTTTTTTTATTATATTTTTCTGGGGAAACAAATGGGCTTTTCCCTCATGTGTGTGCACAATCCCTTTCCCTTGGGTTGAGAGAGATCTTCTCCTTCTCCCTTTGTTTTTAGGAAAATTATCTTGTACCACCCTTAATTTGAAACCTTATATCTTGCATCAATTTAGTTTTTAATAATATCAACCGCACCCCTAAAGCCTAACACAATTAGTTTAGAATTGAAAAAGACCCTTTTGACCCTGTTATGTCTATCTATATAAATGTTCATTTCCATCTGTTGAAAACCCACAAATTAAGTTATACTTACCATTTATTGTTGTTACTTCTTTCCTCCTCTTCTTCTCCTACTTTCTTCTTCAAACACGACAAAGGTATTGGTTCTAAAACTCGGTGATTGTCGAGTCTATCGTAAGTGATTTCGATCCAGACACTATCACTAGTATCTCATCCAAGTGCCTAATTGCTTACACTTTTCACAGTTTTATAGAAAATCTTGGATGGAGGCAAAGAAGGCTCCAAGGGATCGATTTTTGGATTGATACTGTCCATATGCATGCAGAGATCTTGCATTACCTTATCTAGACCATTGAAGTAAACATTAATCCGAATTGAAGAGAAGTTACTTTCTTTGGGGAAGCAGCTTCCCATGGAAGAACCATGATATTCAATCCTCATGGCTTCGATTCGAAGAATCTCCATGTAAGATCAATCAAATTACAGCTTATCTTCTATCTTAGCTTGGATGAAGGAACTTAGGTGATACCATTTTGAGAAGAGTTGCTTTTGGAGAGCACACTACGATGAAAATTGTAAGCTGTGTTTGGGGGAGTTAATGTCTATCATTGGCCTCTATGGTAGAATCAGTCGGGGAAGCTTGAGAGGCGGTGGTTTACCCTATGGTGGATGTCAGCGGTTCGAGTCCGCTCATGTGAACTTAGATGATACAAAGGTATATGAGATTTGAGTGAAGGAAGAATGTTGTTAGAGAAAGAAACTCTAAACCTCGATTCAATGTTTTAATCGGCTGATTTGGGGGTTTTTACATAGAAGGGTAAAACAGTAAGCCATTTAGAAAATATCAAACGCACCACATTATCACTTAACACTTTTCATCTAATAGAGTGGATTTACTTGTAATTTCTATTTTAAAAGTACTCATTATTACAAGGAAATTAGGATGGTATAAGACATAAGGTTTTAAATTAGGGGTGGTAGAAGATAATTTTCCTTGTTTTTAAATGCTTTTAGTGAAAGTGTTTCTTGTGGGGGAGTGTGTTCCTATGTGTGTGCGAGGCCAATAGAAGCACACATAGAAGCATCCATAGATGTGTCATTTTCCATTTCATGGGGGTGGCCTAGTCATTTCCCCATGTGTCTTGGCATAGGGCCACATTGTCCTACAGAAACCATTAAGGGCACCCATTAAGGGCTGCCCCCTTAGGTCTCGGTTCCCACCACCCGCCCCTTACCACCACTATTACCTTCGCCATCCCCGACGGGTTCTCCATCTCTGTTTTCTCCCTCTCCTCTACACACTCCAACTCTGATGCCCCTTGCCTCCCCCATCGCCTCACCAGCCCCATCACCACCAACCCCACTGCTTCGGACCCGTTCATCGTGACCTATACCCTCCCATAGACAACTCACCCATCCCTCCCACCATTGGTCTTCATGAGGCAATATCCCCTCCCGCTCTTACTCCTCCAACCCGGCTTCACGAATGCAGTTGCGCTTTTGCACTCACCCTCCTCATACCTTAACAACCACACCATCTATTGAACCCACCTATTTCACCCAAGCCAACAAACTCCCTGAATGGCGCATGCTATGCCAGAGGAGTTTAATGCCTTGGTTCACAATGGGACATGGTTTCTTGTTCCCTAGACACCTTTTATGAATTTGGTGGAATACAAATGGATCTTTCGGATTAAGAGAAAAGCTGATGGCACTCTTGAGCATTACAAAGCATGTCTGGTTGCCAAAGGTTTCACCAACAATAAGGAATTGACTATCATGAAACTTTTAGCCCCGTTGTCAAACCCATAACCATTCGTGCAGTTCTCTCAATTGTGGTCTCCCAGGGGTGGTCGACTCACTAGCTTGATGTGCACAATGCCTTTCTTTATGGGATCCTCTTTGAAGAAGTATTATGACTCAGCCACCTGGGTTTGAGGACTCTACTCGGCCTCAGCATGTGTGTCGGCTGCACAAGTCATTATATGGTCTTAAACAAGCTCCTAGAGCCTAGTTTCATTGTCTCTGAGTTCCTGCTCTATTTGGGGTTCACTACTTCACAGATTGATCCCTCTTTATTCATCTACAAAGCTGGCTCTACCTTTATGTATGTGCTGGTCTATGTTGATGACATTCTGGTCACCAGTAATGTTCCCTCCCAGATCAGTTAAGTTCTTCATGCCCTCGCTCTTGAGTTATCAATTAAAGACCTTAGTGACTTACACTTTTTGGGCATTGAAGCGGTTCCTCATTCCAAGGGTTTGCTGCTTACTCAGACTCATTACATCCATGATTTTTTAAAGTAATATGGTATGGTTGATTCCAAATCAATGCTCACACCAATGGCTACCACCGTCAAACCATCTTCTACAGGGAGTGTTCTCTTTAACAACCCCACTCAAGTATCACTCCATTGTGCGGGCTCTTTAATATGTCACCTTAACCGACTTGACCTAGCTTTTGCAGTTAATCGGTCTTCCAATTTATGCATCGCCCATTGAGGATCATTGGACACTTTCCAAGCGTATTCTTTGCTACCTCAAGGAGCAGTTAATCATGGTCTCTTACTCGAAAGGTCCTCCACTTGCTATCTACAGGCCTTCTCTGATGCGGATTGGGCTGGTAGCTCTGAGGATCAAAAGTCTACTGGTGGTTTTGCTATATTTCTTGGTCCTAATCTGATCTCATGGACCTCTCGTAAGTAGCGTATTGTTGATCGCTCATCCACAAAATCTGAGTATAAGGCCCTTGCAAATGCCTTGCTGAACTAATTTGGTTGGAATCTCTCTTTAAGGAGCTTGGATTTCCTCTTCCTGGTCCCCCTGTGTTGTGGTGTGAATGTCGGCACTATCTATATTTCTACCAACCCCACGATCCATGCTCGTAAAAAGCATGTGGAAATCAATTTTCACTTTGTTCAGGATCGGGTTGCCAAGGGTCAACTGAATGTTCAGTTCATCTCCACAGCATATCAACTTGCTGATATCCTCACCAAACCATTATTTACCACACATTTTCAATTCTTACGGGACAAGCTGAAGATCCGTTCCCACAGCCTTCATCTTGAGGGGGTGTAATGGATGATATTGAATCCCAGTATTCCTGGCCACTCAACATTCGGCCCCATATTGTATCTTAGTATTCTTGGGAACTCCATAGTTGGTTATATCAAATCCAGAGAATATTCCATGTAATGAGATTATTGTGTAATATTAGGTTTCCATTTGTATCAGCAACTACGGTTGTATCATGTCTATTTATACCATGTGTAATTCCAATGAGAAAATCAATCAAGATTGAATCAATACAACTTGTTTTGACTGAGGCGGGTGACCATAGATGAGTTCAGAAGGACTTGTCTTGATGGAAGAATACTAGCTCATGTTGTAACAATACTTTTCCCATGACAACCATTGACCCCACTCTTTTGGGTGAGAGCTACAAAAACAATGCAGGTACATTTCCAATGTGTGGCTTACTACCTCACTTTGCCCATTAGTTTTGGGATGATAGGTAGAACTATAGTTAAAGTCAGTACCATTGAGGTGGAATAACTCAGCCTAGAAATGGCTAGTGAATGTAGGATCTCAGTCACACACAATTGACTTGGGCATGCCATGTAATTTAAAAGCATGATCGAAGAAGCATTGAGCAACGGATACGACAGTGTAAGGGTGGGAGAGTGGAATAAAATGAGCATATTTGGACATAAGGTCCACCACTACAAAAATCACTGATTTACCTTTTGATGTTGGTAGTCCCTCCACAGAGTCCATAGATATATCCTCCCAAATTTGATGAGGAGTCGGTAAGGGTTGAAGTAATCCGGATGGAGAGGTGTGTTCAAACTTATGGCATTGACATGTATCGCAATCTGGGATAAATATCTTCATTGCATCTCTCATACAAGGCCAGTAGAAGTTTACAGCAATACGTTACATGGTCATGTGATAACCCTCATGGGTTTCCATGGAATTGACTCACAATGTCTTGAATTAAGAAGAGTCGTTTGCAAGATAAACTCTATCTTTAAAATAGATAAGGCCATCTTTGAGAGCCCAAGGCCTGATTGACTCTCCTTCCTTAATTGGGTTTACTAACTCTTGAAGAACCAAATTTGATGCCACCTCGTCTTTAATGGCTCCCACGCAATCGGCTATAGGGAGCAAGTAAGAATGCAACTCCCCATCCGTAACTTCCTCTTTATCCTTATCTCGTCTAGATAAGGCATCTGCCACTACATTCTCACAGCCCTTTTTGTATTCCACCACAAAGTCATAGGCCACAAGTTTATACAACCCCTTTTGCTGAGTTGGTGAAGTGATTTTCTGGCCCCAAAAATATTGAAAACTTCTTTGATCTGTTCGGACAAGGAATTGTCGCCCTAGAAGATAATAATGCCACATTTGTACAGCTAGATCAACCGCAACATCTCTTTCACACAAGTAGAAAATAACATGTTCTTCCCTCCCAGTGCTTGACTAAAAAAATGCAATGGGCTGTTCTTGCATTAAGACAGCCCCAATCCCTATACCACTTGCATCACATTCAACAATAAATTTCTTGGTAAAATCTGGTAGAGCTAGAATCGGGACTTTGTCATGAGTTCCTTCAATTTTTGGAAAGCCTCCACAGGTGCAGGTGTCCAATGGAACCCATCTCTCTTCAACACATTGGTGAGTGGCCTGCTACCTTGCCATAGTTTTAAATGAATTTTCGGTAGTAACCGGTTAATCCAAGAAAACCTCTCAATGCCTTAGGTGTTTTTAGTTGTGGCCACTTAAGCATTGAGGTGATGTTGTCCAGTTCCACCTCCATTCCATCATGGGAAATGACGTGACCAAGGTAACGAATTTTTCTTGGATAGTTTGACACTTGCTTTTCCTAACAAACAATTGATTAATACTGAAAACTGACAAGGTAATTTGTAAATGTTGTAGATGCTCCGCCCACGATGAACTATATACTAGTATATATCATCAAAGAAAACCAAGATGAATTTTCTTAAATAACTTTGAAATACCTTTCTCATCAAGGATTGAAAGGTTGATAGAGTTTTTGTAAGTATGAATGGCATGACAAGGAATTCATAGTGGCCTTGATGCATTCAAAATGCTGTCTTCACAATATCCTTTGGTGAAACTCGAATTTGGTGGTAGCCGGATCGAAGATCCAATTTTGAGAATACCTGAGCGTCATGTAACTCGTCTAATAGTTCATTAATGATCAGAATGAGAAAACGATCCTTAATGGTAGTTTTATTAAGAGTATGATAGTCAACGCATATTCGCCATGACCCATTATGCTTCTTAACTAAAATTACGGGTGAGGAGTATGGGCTTCAACTGGACGGGATCACCCTTGTGTTGAGTAACTTGGTCACTATTTTTTTCAATTTCCTTCTAAAAATGAGGATATCGATAAGCCTTGGAGTACACAGGTCGGCTCCCAAATTCCAAAGGAATCTTGTGATCATGTATATAGCGGGGAGGCAATCCCTTAGGTTCCTCAAAGATATCTTGAATGTTTTCCAAAAGATGTTGCAACAGTATTGGAGGTACCCTATCCAATTTAATAGGTTGAGGAGTCTCAATTGCATACAATTGAAGTAGCACACCATAGTTACCCTTCATAACTTCTCGTTGAAGTTGTTCAACCGAATCAACTTATTGGCTGGTTTTGTAATTCCCTTAATAATTACCTTTTTCCCATCAAAGTTGAATGACATTGACAACTTGGAAAAATCCCATAGAATTGGGCCAATAGTCCTCAGCCATTGGGAACCTCGGACTACTTCATAGCCATGCAATGGTAGACTATGAAAGTCCGAATGAAACCAGATTCCTTGCAAGTTGAAAGTCACATTGGAACACTTACCAACACTTGTTATCTTCTCTCTAGATGCAATGGTTACATCAAAGTGGCCTCCATTATTGGGATCGACCCCACCTTTCTCCCCAACTGGTCACTCATAAAATTATGAGTACTTCCAATGTCCACCAATAATGTAACTGACACATGGACAAGATTTCCCTTAACACGCATGGTTTCTGGGGACTACAAACCACAAATTGCATTTAAAGAAATCTCAGCAGCTTCTTGCTATTCAGATGGTAGGACCACCTCTTGATCAGCATCTTCCTCCACATCATCATCATAATTTCCTTCGATAAGGAATATTTTTTACGACAATGACCTAGTACATACCTCTCATTACAATTATAGCATAACCCCTTCAAACGTATTTCTTGCATCTCAGCTAATGTGAATCGACGAATCGTAACGTTGCTGGTTGGTGGAGGGTATCTCTTTTTGTCAAGAATAGTACTAGATCTCTAAAGAGAAAAGTTGCGAGCTTTATAAAGTCGTGCCAACCCGATAGTAGTAGAGAGAATTGTTAGTCGTCCAGTAAGAATGTTGACTTTGAGGGCATCCTTCAAACCATTGACAAAATGGCTAATTTGTCGTTCAAATTATAAAGTACCCACCTTAGATAATAGATTTTCAAATTGCAACTGGTACTCTCAAAGGCTATCGAATTATTGTAACTTGATAAGTTCTCCAAAAAACTACTGAAATTGATTGGGTCCAAAAAGGGCATGAACTCCTTCAAAAAACTTTTGCCAAGTCAAATCATCTCCTCCTTGTTTAGACAATTGAAACCATAGTTAAGAATCTCCTTCAAGGTGGAAGGATGCAAGAGCAACTCTTTCTTCTTTTGGAGTCTGGTGGAATTGGAAGAATTGCTCAACATGGAAAATCTAGCTGGTGGTGTCTTCATTGCCATTGAAACATGGGAAGCCAAGCTGTGTGTTACACTCATGCCCTAACCCTGTCTAAATTGAACTATTGTGATAGGTCTTGGACCAGTGGTGGAAAGTACCACCGGGTTTTGGCTTGTAGCTGCCCATTGCAAAAGGGGAAGAGATGAACTCACTTGCTAGTATATTACTTGCCAATCCAACTGGAGGGGATTCAGACCTTTTGATCCCAACAGTAAGTGACCCGACGCCCCACTATAAACACCCAATTTTTCACCCTCCCTGGGTATGATGACTTATGGATCGTCGATGTGACCTTTTGCTTCCAATTGATAGAGATGACGATTGACTGAGGTAACCTATCCCAAAATCATTTCATACTCACCCAAAAATCTCAAAAATCTCATGTGAGAGAAAAGAGGGGTCCGATTATGACTTTTCATATATGAAGGAATCTGATCCAAAGCAATCATATGGATGGATAGTACTTGGAATCACGATTCCAACAATATATGGCACGTTAAAATTGGACCATCGGATCTCCCGTAAACATTCCCAGAAATTACACCTTGAGCACCCAAACCCTGCCCATGCAAGCACCCAAACCCCACCCATATGAGCACCATGTATACCCATGCTTAGCAATGCGAGCCCCTAGCCCTAACCATGAGTCCCCCTGTGCACTAGCCCCAGCCCCGCCTATGCGTGCCCCATGTGCACTAGCCCCAGCCCCACCCTTGCATGCCCCGTGTGCACTAGCCCCCAGCCCCACCCATTCAAGCCCCTAGCCTCGGACTTGCGTGCACCAGCCCCAACCTTGCATGCCCCGCGTGCACTAGCCCTAGCCTTGTGCACCCCACATGCACCTGCCTCATGCCTCGCCTATTGCCACCTGCCCCCGCCCATTGCCTCACAACTGTGCCCATTGCGTTGCACCCTCGCCTATTGCCTCGTGCCCCCACCTACTACCTAGCACCCCCGCCTACTGCCTGTAGACACCTAATTTTGTCACCCTCCTTCAGCTATGATGAAATGTGGATCATGGACACTACTTTCGACTTCTGATCAATAGAGATGATGATTGACATGGAAAACCTAGAAACATTCCCCACCTATCTAAAAACTCTGAAAACCCTACGCTAGAGAGAAGAGGGTCTAAGTTTGACTTTTTATATACAAAGGAATCCGATCAAGATGACCATATAGATGGATAGTGCTAGGAAATACGATTTTGACAATATATGGCACATCAAAATTGGACCGTCGGATCTCCTGCAATCATCCCTGAAAAATTATATTTTCCCATATGTATGCAGCTCACACTGGCAAGCCTGCTAGAAACCTGAAAAATCCCCTACTTACCCAAATACCCAAAACTCATCCCCTAGCTGAAAACCCTGGAAACCACTACACAGGAGAGAAGATGGTCTAAATTTGACTTTTTATATACGAAGGAATCTGGTCAAGATGACCATATGGATGGATAGTACTCAAAAATATGATTTCGAATCTCCCACGATCATCATCAAAATATTCCATAATTCATGCACATGCTACGAGCAGGCCTACCCGCACGTATGCTGTGCACGCTGGCTTGGCAGCTAGTGGCCTTGCACAACATTGCTCATACAGTCGCACGACCCAGCCTGTGCCCCCATACGATGTTGCTGCCACCCCCACACAATGCTGTTGGCGTCCCCACTGGTTACAGCCCATGCGAGTGCCCCCACTGGTTCTAGCTTGCAGCGCCGCATCAACGTGCAACCATTCTGCCCGCGCTGCAACATAGTTGCCCACCCATGCACTATGCTTACCCAGCCCATGCACATTGCCTACCCATCCATGCATCCGTGTCGGTCATACCTCATACATTTTCAACCCAACCTTGTGAGCTTCCATCAATGACCGGGATTTGTGTTTCGATGGCCCGACGGGTGAAGAAATTTCGTTTTCACCCATATTGGCATATGCACTACTCTGTTGGCATACCCTACGCCGTAACCTCCTATTAGTTCATAAACCCACTTTTTACCCCCATTGGCTAAAATTTCTCTCTCCTCCTGTTTGTCCAAGAACCCACTTTTACCCATTGGCTAAAATTTCTCTCTCCTCCCGTTTGTCCAAAAACCCACTTTTTAGCCATTTGCTAAAATTCTCTCTCCTCATTTTTTCAAAACCCCTTTTGTCCATTGGTTAGAAAACCCTTTTCACCCACTTTAATCCAAAACCCCTTTTTCTAGTGGGTAAAGGAATTCTCTCTCCTCTCCTTATGCCCGAAAATACTATAAATACCCCCCTCCTTTATAAGAAAGAGAACAAAAATCACAACCCCACTAAGGAAGTGAAGCTCTGCCCCCTCTCCTCCTCCCCTCCCCCTTTGAGTTTCTTTGGATCTTTAGAGCGATCTTTGTCAAGATCCAAAATTTTGTTCGGATCTTTGAAGTGTTCTTTGGGATCTTGAAGATCTTCAATCCAAGTTTGTAGTTCAATCCATTTTTTTCCAAAAAAAGAGCATGTTTTTGAGTATTCTTGATCTTTAGCAAAAGTAGAAATCCCTCCCCCCCTTGAGGTTCTTCGGGTCTTCGGAGCGATCTTTGTCAAGATTCAAAATTTTATTCGGATCATCGAAGTGTTCTTTGGGATCTTGAAGATCTTCAATCCAAGTTTGTAGGTTAATCAATGTTTTTTGGAAATGGCCATTCCCAGTCAAAGTTCTGTTCGAGTGCCCTTGGAATCTTTTCAAAAATAGCCATTCCCAACCGAAGCTTTGTCCAAGTGCCCTTGCAATCTTTTCAGAAATTGCCATTCACAGTGGAAGCTCTGTTCGAATGCTTTTGGAATCTTTCTATAAATAGCCATTCCTAGCAGAAGCTTTGCTGGAGTGCCACCTCAGCCTAGCCCTTCCCGAGCCTATCCCCAGTGGAAGCTCTATTGGAGTGCCACCTCAGCCTAGCCCTCTTATAGCCTATCCCCAGCGGAAGCTTTGTCAAAGTGTCACCTCATTCAAAGCCCAGAAATAGCCTTCCCTAGCGAAGCTCTACCTGAATCCAAATCTAGAAATAGCCTTTCCTAGCCAAAGCTCTATCTGAATCCAAATCCAAAAGTAACCATTCCTAGCCGAAACTCTGCCCAAATATCATCACAATCAAAATCGCTCAAGAAAGAAAGCTGGAGGTCAAGACCATCTTCCCTTGAGCCAAGAGAATCCACAAGACAGTCCGAGATGGTACTAATCAGGGGCCCACATCTCTTGACCCGAAATAGGGGTTAAGTTCAAGTACAATTTCTCAAACAAATTGTCATCATGTAGACTTTATATAGACCTTGTTTCAGTGTACATAGTCGTTTAAATTCAGTCAATGTATAAATGTGTTATAGTATAGCCATGCATGTGGAATAAGAATAATTATGGAAAATGTTTGTTCTTAAGCATCGAGTAGGAAGACCGGTTGAACTAGGCAGATTGGGTGCCTAACACCTTTCCAATTCTGTAACCTAACACTTACCCTAATCTTTGGACCAGACCAAATTTCTGGCTCTTTTCTCCAACATTGGGCCCACCCCTGGGTCCTATACCCATAATCCTAGGTGGGGACTCCAAACTCTTTTACATAATCCTGATCCCCGTATTGGACCATCATCAAACCCCAGTCTAGAATGACAAACTCTACACTCTTGTGAAATAGGCCTCCATGTATCTCTGAGTGGCGATACGGTGGTGTAGGGCTCGTAAGGTAAGCACACACGACCCACCCCCTCCCTTGTGAAAAGAGAAGAGAGAGGAGAGAGGACGGAATGGTGACTCATGACGCCATCGATCTTTCGACTGCTACCTTCACACTACCTAGTGCCTCCGCCTGCTGCCTAGCACCCCTGCCTATTGTCCAGCACCCTAGCCCCTGGGCCCTCAACTCACCCGGTTCTGTTGATGATTGGTATCCTCACTTCGGTGATTGAATTTTTGAGGAGATTCCCTCTTCACCAGCTTGTGTACTCTGCACCTCCCTGCTACTGTACCCTACACCATGACCTCCCATTGGCCAAAAAAATCTTTTTTTCACACTATTGGCAAAAAATGCGTCTTTTTCCTCTGTTGGTAAAAAAATTACCTCTTTCATCCCATTGGCCCAAAAAAGCATCTTTTCACCTCATTGGCCTAAAAAAGCATCTTTCTATCTCATTGGCCAAAGAAATTCATCTTTCACGCCATTGGCCCAAAAATTTACTTTTTTATCCCATTGGCCAAGAAAATCCACGTTTTTACCCTATTGACCAAGGAAATCCCTATTTCCCCCCCCCATTGGCCCAAAAAATCTATAAATAACCCCCTCCCTTTGGTTTTTCACACTCAAGCTTCCTAGTGAGAACCCTTTGTAGAGAAGCTCTGCCCTCTCTCCTTCCCTCCCCTTTGAAGTTATCCAAGTATTTGAAGCAATCTTCATAAGATTTGAAGTGTTCTTCAGGCCCTTGAAGTTCTTCAATCATCCAAAATTTTTTGAGTGAGAATTTTTCATAGGAGAAACTTTGCTTTCATTTCCCCCTTGAGGTTTTTTAGGTCTTCAAACGATCTATGATGATTCAAAGTGTTCTTCGGGCCTTCAAATTCTTTAATCATTCGAATTTTTCAAGTTGTATGCTAGCCTTCCCATACTCTATTTCTAGCGGAAGCTCTGCCAGAGTGCCACCTCACCCTAGCCCTCCCATAGCCTATTCTTAGCTGAAGCTCTGTCGGAGTGCCACCTCATCCTAGCCCTCCCATAGCCTATTCCTAGCGGAAGCTCTGCCAGAGTGCCACCTCATCCTAGCCTTTTTATAGCCTATCCTCAGTGGAAGCTCTATTGGAGTGCCACCTCATCTTAGCCATCCCCTAGCCTATCCCAGCGGAAGCTCTGTTGGAGTGCAACCTCGGCCAAAATCTAGAAGTAGCCTATCCCTAGTCAGAGCTCTGTCGAAGTGACACCTCAGCCAAAACCCAGAAGTAGCCTTCCCTAGCCAAAGCTCTGCCAAAATTCAAATCTGAAAGTAACATTCCTAGTTGGAGCTTTATCCGAATATTACCACAGTCAACATCTCTTGAAAAAGGAAGTTGGAGGTCAAAACCATCTTCCCTTGAGCCAGAAGAATCCACAAGAATGCTCATACCAGCACTTATCGGGGGGTCCACCCCTCTTGACCCGAAATAGTGGTAAAGCTCAGGTATGATCTCTCACCCAAATTAGCATAATGTAGACTTTATATTGACCTTGTTTTAATGTACATATTATTTAAATTCAGTTAATGTATATATGTGTGATAACCTAGCCATACATGCGAAGTAGGAATAATTGTGGAAAATATTCATTCTCAAGCATCTAATAGGAAGACCGGTTAAATTGAGTAGATTGGGTGCCTAACATCTTCCCAATTCTATAATCTAACACGTACCCTAAATCTCTGGACCAGAACAACTTTCGGGCCCATAATCCTAGGTGGCGACTTCAAACCCTTTTTGCATGATCCCAATCCCCCTTGTGAGACCATCATCAAATTCCCACCTCAATGACGACCCCTACAATTCTGTGAAATAGACCCCACGTATCTCTGTGTAGTGGTACGATGGTATGGGGCCCACAAATAAGCACATATGACACACCTCTCACCAAGAAAGAGAATAAGAGAAGAGAGGGCTGAATGCAAATAAAAAAGTCTTTTTCCCCTCCCCCAGAAAAAAGGGAAAAAGTGATCCTTTTTTTGGCCGCTACCCTCACAGTGGCGACTCCACTGGTGATATGTCAAACTTCCAACACTAGATGGTACCTCTAAATGCAAGAACATTTTCCACCACATCCATTTGAAAACATGTTTGGCTAACCACATGTCTGTAATTGTATACGCTAACCTCATCATGCGTCATGATCGAAGTGAAATCATTCAGAGAGGGACTCCCTGTCATGCCTGCACCCTCGGGGAGGTTAGTATATGTCATGGAGAGTACTCTGAGAGCAAATGATAGTCGGTTCCGATATAAGGTGTGGGGTATTGTTAAATGGTGAGGATATTCGTAGTTGTACCGGAACCCTCGGGGAGGTCTAAGCACTTTATGACATTTTGAGATCGAATAATGATATTTCCACATTACACTTTTACACACAATCACTCATAGTTCCACCACCCCCGTTGCTAGTTGCTTAACCTCATGTGTATTCATGAGTAATGGGCAACGAAGTCACCCCCTTAATCTCTTAGCTACGGGTTTATCAAAAGGACCTCGTACCTTGCGTATATAGATCCTATCAAGGAAGCCTTGTCGGTCCTATTTTACATCCACTGCAAACTCGCGTCATGTAAGAAATAGATGACGAACGCTAGGAACACCACAAGTTGATCTGTAGAATTTGTTAAAGGTCTTGAAAAGGAATCTTCCTATAATGCATTCTAGTCATAAAGAAATGCTCTCCTAAGTGGGGATAAAAGGTGTCCTTCCTCCTTAGAAATGAGATATGGATAATTTGGTATACATGACTCCAGGGTAATTCTCGTCAAAGTCCCAAAAAATGCCAAATTATCTAAAAGACCCGAGAAAACTAGGAGAAAGGTCACCTAGTGGGGTAAGATTAAGGAAAGTATGACTTTATCGACAGAAAATGTCTTATAGGGATATTCTATTCAAGCCATTTATGTGAATCTCCCACCTAGTGGACTAGGGGCATCAACCCCTATCCACTCCCTATCATTAAGTGGACTAATAGTGGATGAATCATTAGTTGATAATTGAGTGGATGAATGAACAAAGGGTTGGGAATACAAGAATCCTAAAATAAGCCACTTTTGGTTTAGGCACAATTCCACACCTCAAGTATTCTCTATGGTCTGTTTGGACAAGTTAGGGTAACTGATTGACTCGCTTAAGCCCAATGTCACCTCCATCATCTCTTTGGGACTGTCTACTTCCAAGTGATTACAGTCCAGTTCATATGGATCCACTCAATCGTGAATCACCTGAGCAAGCATGGGTCCATCCAGTAGAGACCATGCAAACAAAAATGGTAGAAGTCAAAAGTGGATTAGCCTAGATATTGTGCCTACTTTGAAATTCTCCTAGGACTGATCCCAGGATCGAACTAGCACAAGATACAGGGGCATTGGAGCAGAATGGACCTATAGGTCATCATGAGACTTCTTCCCAAGTTGACTCAGGAGAGCCAGAACCAGTCAAGCCAGCCGATCAATGAGGAGTTTCACCTACCCATCCGAATGATCAACGAGGAACCTATTCCCGAGTTCCTTCACCTAGAGTGGTGATTGAAGATGGGGAAGAGGAATTTGCAGTGCACGTTCGAATGGAACCTCTAGAGACGGAGAGGGAAAGAAAACTCAGAGAGCAGTCAGAAAAGTTGGAAAATATGATCTGAGCAGGAAAGAGTTCAGAAAGTCATTTAGTAGATTCTGATGACATGAATTTCTTTTCCTAGGCAAGGATTCCTGAGAAGTTCAAATGGTAGATCGACAGATTCGATGTGTCGGAGACCCCATGGCTCATCACAAAGTCTTCTTCAGCATCGCCAAATTATGGCAGCTTGCTGACAACCAGATGGGATAAGCTTTCATGTTAACTCTATCAGGGCTAGCACTGAAGTGGCTCATACAGTTGGAATCTGCCCAAACCCAGAATTGGACAACAATGGTGAAAGCCTTAACCAAATAGTACTCTTACAATGCTGAAGTAGATGTGAAACATTGGGAACTTGAGATGCTGAGACAGTAGCCCAGAGAAGGATTCACCACCTTCCGATGAGGTTTAGAGATAAAGCTACTAAGATGGCAAATCAACCTTCTGAAGCAGAGCAACTGGAAATATTGATTGAAAATCTATCCAAGCCTTACTATGATGTTCTCTACTATCAATATCAATATCTATAGACTTTTGATGCCTTGATAGCCCTAGGCACACGTGTGGAGAATAAAATCCTAAGGGATGCTCAGTATCAATGATCCTCTCATGATGTGGGAAAGAATACTAGAGTGGAGCGAGGGAAGGATCCCAAAACCAATGTGGTAGGCACAGTCCAACAGTTGGTATCTCCCGTCATCTCTTCACAACCCTTTGTGATACAAGTAGAAGGTCCGGTTCAAAAGGCCCCTTGCCCAAGGAGACAGTTCACTGATTTAAGGATTCCCGTGGTAGCGGTATATGAGAAACTAATGAAACAAGGATTGCTAGGGATAGTAGCTCCAAGGGTAATCAACAATCCTCCCCCAGCTTGATACAAGTAGAAGCTCTGGTTCAAAAGGCCCCTCGCCCAAGGAGACAATTCACTGATTTGGGGATTCCCGTGGCAGTGGTATATGAGAAACTAAAGAAACAAGGATTGCTAGGGATAGTAGCTCCAATGGTAATCAGCAATCCTCCCCCAGTTTGGTACAGGGACCATAAATATTGTGCTTACCTGTAGACACCCAATTTTGTCACCCCCTTTGGCTATGACTTCTTACTTCTGATCGACAGAGATGATGATTGACAAAGGAAACCCATAAACATCCCCTACTTGAAAAACCCTGAAAACCCCACTTGGGAGAAAAGAGGGTCCAATTTTAACTTTTCATATTTGAAGGAATCTGGTCAAAATAACTATACGGATGGATAGTACTTGGGAATACGATTCCAATGTTAAATGGTATGTCAAAATTAGACCATCAGATCTCCTATAATCTTCCCTGGAAAATCGTATTTTTTTATGCACGTGTTGCGCACATCGACCAGCCAGCTAGCAGGCTAGCCTTGTATGCATGTTATGTGCGCTAGCCAGCCATCCAATAGGCCAACCTTGTATGTATGTCGTGCATGCTGGCCAGCTAGCCAGCAGGCCAACTCCACACACATACCGCACCCGTTGGCCAGCCTTACATACAACTACTGGACACTTTGCATGCCCTTGCTGCACACCTCACAAGCAGATGTGGGCCAACCCGCATGCTCCAACTGGCCAACCTGTGTGGCTGTAGGCCAACCAGTGTACCCGCATACCTACAGGCCAGCTTGTACACAATAGCAGGCTAGCCCGCGCTCCTGCAGGCTAGATTATGTGCAGCAGTAGGCCAACCTGTAGGTTAACCGGAGTGGATCTTGCCTACCAGCTAGTGTGACCCCACTGGCAATCTTCGCATGCATTCATGCTTACCCCGTGCACCCCTACCCAGCCCTGTGTGTTGCCACCAATGGTCGGGATTCATGTTCCACTAACCCAGTGGGCGAGGAGATTTTCTCTTCACCCGCTTGCTCATTTTACACTGTCCCACTAGCGTACCCTACGTCGTAACCTCCCATTGGCCCAAATAAAGAATCTTTTTATCTTATTTACCTAAAAAAATTCACTTTTCCCCTATCAGTCCAAGAAAGTACCCTCCCATTGGTCCAAATTTTCATATTTTCTTCCCATTGGCTTAGAAAAGTCACTTTTCGCTTCTATTGGCAAAGGGAATTCCCTTTTTCTCCCCATTGGTTCAAGAATCCTATAAATACCCCCTCCCTTTGGTTTTTCACACCAATATACCCCACAACAACCCATAGTAGTGAAATTCTGCCCTCTCTCCTCCCCTTCCCCACTTGAGGTTTTTCAAGTCTACAGAGAGATCTTCATAAGATCTAAAGTATTCTTTGGATCTTCGAAGTGTTCTTTGGGCCTTTGAAACACTTCAATCCTTTGCTTTTTGAGTGAGATTTTTATAAAAGTTTTCTCTTAGCCCTCCAATAACCTATCCCCAGTGGAAGCTCTATCTAAGTGCCACCTCAGCTAAAAATCAGAAGTAACCCATCCCTAGTGGAAGCTCTGTGTGAATACCACCTCAGCCAAAACCCAGAAATAGCCCATCCCTAGCAGAATCTCTGTTCGAATACCACCTCAGCCTAGCCCTCCCATAGCCTATCCCCAGCGGAAGCTCTATCTGAGTGCCACCTTAGCCAAAACCCAGAAGTAGCCTATCCCTAGCGAAAGCTCTGTCCGAATACCACCTCAACCTAAGCCTAGAAATAGCCTTCCTTAGTCGAAGCTTTGCCTAATTTAAAATTGAAAGTAACAATTCCTAGCTGAAACACTACCCGAATATTATTATAGTCAGCATCTCTCAAGAAAGGAAGTTGAAGGACAAGACCATTTTCCCTTGAACTTGGAGAATCCATAAGGAAGTTTGCACTAGCATCAACCAGGGGTTCCATCTCTTGACCCAAAATAGGGGTCAAGCTCAGGTATAATTTCCTAATAGAATTAGCACAATGTAGACTTTATATAGACCTTGTTTTAGTGTATATAGTTATTTAAATTCAGTCAATGTATATATGTGTGATAACTTAGCCATGCATGCAGAATAAGAAAAATTATAGAAAATGTTCGTTCTTAAGCATCTAGTAGGAAGACCAATTGTACCGGGTAGATTAGTGCATAACATCTTCCCAATTCTATAACTTGAGACTTACCCTAAATCTCTGGGCCATACCAACTTTCAAGCCCTTTTCTCGGAATTGGGCCCATCCCTAGGTCCTAAGCCCATATTCTTAGGTGGCGACTCCAAACCCCTTTTGCATGATCTCAATCCCTGTATTGGACCATCAACAAATCCCTATCTCGAGTGACGAACTTTACATTCTTATGAAATAGGCCTCCACGTATCTTCGAATGGTGATACAGTGGTGTGGGGCCCACAGGGTAAGCACACACGACACACCCCTCCCTCATGAAAGAGAAAGAGAGGAGAGAGGATGGAATACAAGTCTTTTCCTCCTCCCCTCAGGGGAAGAGAGAGGACATTCATTTTTGGTCGCTACCCTCACAGTGGTGACTCTGCTAAAGATAAATGTCAAGCTTCCAATGTTAGATGCAACCATTAAATGTAAGAACATTTTCCACCACATCTATTTGAAAACATGTTTGGATAACCCCATGTTTGTATTTGTACTCACTAATCGCATCATGCATCGTGCTCGACGTGAAATCATTTGGTGAGGACTCCCTGTCATGCCTGCACCCTTGGGGAGGTCAGTGCATGTCATGGAGAGTATTCTGAGAGCAAATGGTAGCCGCTTCCTGTACAAGGGTGTGGGGTATTAGTAAACGGCAAGGATGTTCTTAATTGTGCCAGTACCCTCAAGGAGGTCCATGCACTTTATGACATTTTGAGATCGAATAATGATATTCCCGTATCACACCTTTGCACACAATCACTCACGATTCCACCGCCCTATGGCAAGTTGCTTGACCTCGTGTGTAGTCACGAGTAATAGGCAAAGAAGTCACCCCCTTGATCTCGTACCTATGGGTATATCAAAAGGATCACATACCTTGTGAATATGGATTCTATCAAGGAAGCCTTGTCGGTCCTATTGCATCCACCACATGCTCGCATCATGTAGGAAATAGATGGAGAACGCTAGGAATGCCACAAGTTGATTTGTAGAATTTATTTGCGGTCTTGAAAAAGAATTTTCCTATGATATATTCTAGTCGTAAAGAAATGCTCTCCTAAGTGGGCTTTGGATAAAAGGTGTCCTTCCTCCTTAGAAATGAAATATAGATGATCTGGCATATGCGATCTAGGCTAACTTCTGTCTAACCCCCGTAAAATACTAAATTATCTAAAAGACCCGAGGAAACTAAGAGGAAGGTCACCTAGTGGGATAAGAGTAAGGAAAACATGACTTTATTAGCAAAGAATGTATTAATAGGAATGTTCCAATCAAGCCACTTGTATGAGTCTCCTACTTATGATATTTAGCGGACTAGGGGCATAAACCCCTACCCACTCCCTATCATCAAGCAACTAACTTTGGATGGATTATTGGTTATTAATTTAGTGAATAAATAAATAAGGGATTGAGAATTCAAGAATCCTAAAATTAACCATTTTTGGTTCAGGCACAATCCACAACTCAAGTATTCTCCGCGGTCCATTTGGATATGTCAGGGTAGTTGATTGACTCGCTTAAGTCCAGTGACCTCCATCGTCTCTCTGAGATGTCTATTGCCAAGTGATTATAGCCCAGTTAGCATGGATCCACACAACCGAGTCACCCTAGCAAGCCAGGTCCATCCAGTAGAGACCTTGCAGACAAAAATGACCGAGGTTAAGAGAGGAATAGCCCAAATATTGCATACACTTCAGAACCTCCAGGGCTGAACTAGCACAAGCTACAGGAGAGTTGGATCAGAAAGGACCTCTGGGTCATTGCAAGAATTCTTCCTAAGTGACTCAGGAGAACCAGAACAAGTTAGGCCAACCGGTCAGAGAGAAGCTTCACCTACCCATCCCAGTGCTCAATGAGGGGTGTATTCCAGGGTTCCTCCTCCCAGGGTAGTGATTGAAGATGAGGAAGAAGACTTAGCTGCACATGTCCGAATAGAGCCTCTAGAGACGGAGAAAGAAAGGAAACTCAGAGAACAATTAGAGAAGATGGAGAATATGATTCAAATGGGAAAAAGTTTGAAAAGTCAAATAGTGGATTCTAATGAAATGAGTTTCTTTTAGGGTAAGGATTCTCGAGAAATTCAAGTGGCAGACTGATAGGTTTAACGGGTTAGAGGACCCTAAGGCTCATCTCAAAGTCTTCCTTATCATGTTAACTTGTGAACAACCAGATAGGGCAAGCCTTCATGTTAACCCTATCAGGACCAGCACTAAGGTGGCTCACCCAGTTGGAGTCTTCCCAAACTCAATTGGGTGACAGTGGTGAAAGCCTTTACTAAGCAATATTCATATAACACTAAAGTGGATGTGAAGCGATGAGAGCTTGAGACATTGAGGCAGTAGCCTAGAGAAGGATTCATCGCCTTCTTGATGAGGTTTAGGGATAAGGCCACCAAAATAGCAGATCGACCTTCAGAAGTAGAACAAGTGGAGATGTTGATTGAGAACTTATCAAAGCCTTATTATGATGTCCTTTACTATCAACATCTACAGAATTTTGATGCCTTGATAGCCACCGATACACGTGTGGAAAATAGAATCCTAAGGGAAGCTCAGTATCAAGGATCCTCCCAAAATGCAGGCAAAAACACTAGAGTTGGACGAGGAAAGGGTCCTGAAACCAATTGGTAGGTGTAGTCCAACAGCCAGTCTCTCCTATCATCTCTTCATAACCATTTGTGACACAAGCAGATGCACCATCCTAGAAGGCTCCTCGTCTAAGAAGGTAGTTTTCTGATTTGGGAATGCCCGTGATCTAGTGTATGAGAAGTTAAAGAAACAAAGATTGCTAAGGACAGTGGCTCCAAGAGTGATCAACAACCCTCCTCTAGCTTGGTACAGAGATCATGAGTATTGTGCCTACCACACTTAGAAGACGCACACCACTGTAAGGTGCATAGGCCTTCAACATGCAATCCAGGACTTGGTAGACAACGAGACCATTGAAGTCAAGATTAAGCAATCTCCTAATGTCAATACCAATCCCCTCCCGGATCATGGAACCATTAACATGTTGGCAACAATGAGTGATTGGAAAAATTGGGACCCTAAGTTCTATGATCCAACCCATTTTATTAGGGCTGCCTAGAAATATCATGAAGAGAGGCATGTTGAATGGCAAGAGAAGTTCAAACTTGTGCAAAGGTTATCCCTTCCTCCAAAATTGATATACCACATCCATGAATTTGTTAAGGAAGCTTGTCAAAAAGAGTGCGACTCTTTCCGAAGGGCCGTTTACATGTATCAATTAGATAAGCACTTTTGGCATCCTATGCTTTATGATCATGTGAACAACCTAGAAGAAGAAACAACAGAGAATGATCCTACACAACTCATTGTATCCCGAGCTTGGAAGAATCACATGAATGCCCGTGCTTATAGGAGAGCTATGAATCAAAGGACTAGGGCTTACAAGAAAGCCGTTCATCCTTCTTCATTAACAGAGGAATCCACCGCAACATATCTCTAACTTCCACCATATCTGCAACCTTCACCACATCTCCAACCTCCACCATATCTCCAATCTCTACCATACCTCCAATCTCCACCATATCATCAACCTTCACCACATTATCAAGGAGAAATAATTTTCTCATCTTATCACCCCCAATTTTCATACTCTACCTCTTATATCACATCACCTTCATATCACCCCGCCTCATATCCCTTATCACCCTCATACCAATCCCATTCTCAAGGCTTGGTGTACAACCCAAAAGAAGGATGGACGGAAGGGTATAATTGGAAGGATATGCTTGCATTGCCAGACTCCCCAAATATGACCTCATCAATAGGATCAGTGAATGCTTTAGAAGAAGGCCAAGAGGGTGATCCCACTTCTCTAATTCAACCCAATATATCTTTAGAGGATAATCCAGAGATGATTGAAGAAGTCATGGATGACCTCCTTAGAGCAATGATAGCATTGTCAGTGGGAGAACAAATCAAAGAGCATGTCTCCCTAATCCATATATGTAGCAACATAGAGGATGATGACAAGGAGGAGAGCAAAGATGAGAAGGATAGAGATGAATCTAGTTCCCAAGTTGATGATGAGTATCCAGATTGGGACGATTACCAGGGGCCTTGGCACAATGATGATGATGATGAATCAGGGTACTATTCACCAAGAGATCCAGGAGGATATTTAGAATTTGCCATCAGTGAAGATGACCCAATGACTGACCCCATAGATGTAATTCAGTCGGCACTTTCAATTCATGATATAGGGGAAGACCCGCATCAGATTTAGAAGATAGTGAAGGGTATGAGATAACTTTTGAAGGAGAGTCAAACCATATAGCAGAACATATGATTCATTTCTATAATCATTTAGTTGACATTAAACTCGAGGTTGATGGGATTGATCAAATGTTAGGAGAAGTAGCCATCAGTAACAATGCTACACCGAACAGTTGATGGTCCTTAAAAAAATAGGGGGACATTCCACACTTGCAGAAATGTTAGACATGGTAGTTGCATGGCTTTCCAATGCAGTCAAGAAGGTACAAGCTAGGGCTATGGATATTTGTGGAGGACCTTGATCTCCTACCCCAAGCTAAGAAGGTGAATCTGAGGAAGAAGATGATCTTATGGTAGGGATAGTTACCATAACAAATAGTGATGATGAAGATTGCTATCCCACAGAGATCATTGTAAAGAAACCTGTCAGTGTAATGGAAACTCGAAGTGGAAGAGACTGTAAGGGTAAGGCCTTAGTAGTAGAATAGTCAAGGGCTAATGAGGCAGGAACCAGTGGCTTGAAGAAAGAACCAGAGAATCCAGTCTTGGCTCAACTCAAGAAGTCCCAAGCTAATATCTTGATTTCGGGATTGTTGATGGCATCCCCCCCACACCAAGCAGTCTTAAAGTCTCTCACCAATGTGTAAGTACCAATCAAGATAGATCCGGTGCATCTCTCACATATAGTTGGGGCAACTTATGTGGTACAATCATTGATGTTCTCTGACTCTAAACTCCCAAAAGGGGCCCAACACAACAAAGCTTTACACATCATGGTAGAATGTCTTGACAAGGTGGTTCCCTAGGTCCTCATCGACAATGGTTCCGTTTTGAATGTTTTTACCTTTGAGATTGGCAAAGAGTACTGGTGTCAACCTTGAAGAAATGAGGCCAACTACCCAAACCATACGGGCATATGGCAATAGCAAGAGGAAAATCCTTCATCCTTGCCCTTACTATAAAGATTGGCCCGATAAAGTTTGATATTTATTTCCAAGTCATTGATATACTAGTATCTTTTAACATGCACTTAGGTAAGCCTTGGTTGCATCATACGAAGGCAGTGTCCTCTAGTCTCCATCAGATAATGAAATTCATTCATGAAGGAAAGGTGATTACAATATCCAAAGACCTTGAAGTGGTTAATACCTTAGCCAATATTGAAAATGGAGAAGAATAAGATCAGGAAGTTCAACTAAGCAGTTTTGAATTAGATGTGACTTGTGTAGCCATTGCCAAAGAAGTTTCAATTGAGAAAATTCCTGCTAACAATGAGGCCATTTGGAGTCTGTTAGTGAATCAAATAATGAAGAATAAGGAATATTTTCTTGGCATGGGACTAGGGAAATATCATCAAGGAGCTCCAAAGCAGTCTAGCTTGGCAGTGAACAAAGGAAAGAGTGGCCTCAAGTACACTCCTCAGACCACCAAGGGGCAAAAAGTGTTGAGGATGGCTAGGAAAATCTCTGTCTCTTACTACCCTACTCTCAATGGATATTTTGTAAGGGAAGGAGAAGATTTCCCCATCTATGAAAATGTGGAGCCATGGTTCTATGAAACTTCGACAAAGATGCAACCAGGGTTCGAAGTGTTCTATCAGGATGAGTTTGACTGGGTAACTCATGAAGTAGAACAACAACAAAGGCTTGCCAAAGAAAATGATCAAGACAGTTGCATCACCTGAATAATGAAAGTAGCACTGATTGAAGATGGGTTCTCATCTAACAACCCCACAACACTGATCCGATCAAAGGAATTGCCAAATCCCAGAGTATACTCTTTGTCACACCCCAATTCCAATAGACCCAACTTACCATTAGGAATATCGACAGTGTGAGTAAGACACATACTTGTCTTAGCAATCTATCAGGATTTCTGATAGTCGTACCTTAACATTTTAACAATCTCACATCACAAACCAACATAAATAGTGGAATCATAAATAAAATGGGGAAACGTCTAATGGTAAACATAATAGCATTAACCAAGTTATTCTATTTACAATCCTTCAAGACTTACATATATCAAGTATAAAGCATAATATTCACAGACCTGTATCAACATAATCAAAAATATGCCAAACACCTCATGGCACTGCATATACTCAAACGTCACAAGCACAATCTGGGCTATGCTCCACGGTGTCCGGCATCCACCACTCACTCACTCTGTACTTGGGTTCGGAGGAAAAAGAGTCATTAGCCACTGGCATGATCGTACCTGCATCATCATCTAAAAAGTGTGTATATGTGGGGTGAGCTTTCCAACTCGCTCGGTGAGGGTGGGGTTTAAGCACATCCAACAAGGCATTCGTAATAATAATTTATGATGCATGATAGTGGAAATCAAACAAATAGTCCATGATGCTTGTGATGTAGTTCATTTATTTATTATCCACCTAACAATACAAATGAAGTCTGGTAAATTCTACTACGGTGCATTAGGTTGTATTCTTCATCTCAGAACCACCATCGACTATGCAAAGATACATACCCTAGCCATGAATAGAAGCCTGCGGTCCCCATATGTGTCCACGGGTCATCCAAAAAATCCCCTCCTAGCAGTCATGGCACTGATCCATCATCAGCCATGCCGGACAGGTTCCCACCTTTGACAACAATCGTATTGTACCGCGGGTGTGGTATTCTAGAAAGGCACATCGAACACACCACAATGGGCTATCCAACACCTCAACTCCTATTGGTAAGGGTTTGTAGCATAAAAAGTGATACCTAACCACATATATTCTACATGCCTTCATAGTGATACAGTTAGTATGAATTACACGATACTGGCAAGCCCTCGACCACAAAGTGTAATCCATCTCCAAATACAATCCCGGGTATATGATACTAGCGAGACCTTGGCCTCAAAGTGAAACCCGAGACTGTTTACCTAATCTAGCATAGATATCACAGTTGAGTATGGACTACGTGACACCGATACCAATCATCGGCCATGAAGTGCATTAATTTCCAAATTCAGTCTCGGGGTATATGATACCAGCGAGATCATGGCCACAAAGTGTAACCCGTGGCTACAACTAACTCTAATGCACATAGTCAATGCATGAATGCAATATAAATATGGCAATCACGACATCAGTACCACCTTAGCCACGTCGGATTCCATCTCACACACACACACAACCAAATACACGGCAATCACGGTACCGATACCACCTTAGCCACACCGGTCCTATCATACATCTTCATATAATTCATATCATAATCGTAAATGACAAATATTATATGTCATAATCGCATTTGAGAAATTAAAATTAAACATATAATTCTAAGTATGTGAGAAATTTAATAATAAAAACATTTCAAAAATAAACACAGTCCATCCCTCACTTAGTTTACGATCGAGTGTGTTTAGGTTCAAGTCGGCCACTGATCAATCAAATCAATTCTGGCTTCGAGGCACGAGCGCATCACTGTCCTAGACATAAGGGAATCATACATTATTATGCATTAGGAATATTGGGAGGGACCCACACAGGTCACCCCAAAGGGTACAGACACTGTTTCTAAGTGACAGTACTGTTATCGGAAACACCCATCGAAAACAGGGCATTTCTACCAAAAATATCAGTCCTATTTCTGGGGCAGAAGTTAGAAGTATATGAGGCTCACATGTCCACTGGAAATATACCATCGAAAATAGACCCAGTGGATCCGGTGGGCTGTTTTTGGTGGTGGTTCAGGGCAGTCCAGCCATTTTAGGGCTTTTTGACTCTAACTCGATTGCCAGGATTTGTTCAGTGGAGTTGTAGGGGATGTTCCTGGCATCATTCTAAGCTAAGAAAATTCCAATTCCATCGAGCCGCTTGGGAGATATGTCGATTGAAAGATCGAAACCCTAGTTAGTCTTTTGACAATACATGTTACCAGAGCTCACCAGGCTTGGTTCGAGCTTAGCAACAACATCGGGAGGGTAGAACACGCATTCTATGACCTTAACATGATTTACACACTAAGATTCCACCCATACCTAGCTTTCTCTAGGTCAAAATGAAGAGAGAGAGAGTGGTATGGGAGGTTGTACTTACCTCTGGCAATGATTGTGGCAACAAGGCGGCAGTCGACGCCAAGGTAGGCCTCCAACCTTCTTCTTCCTTCCTCTCCTATTTATCTCCTCTCCTACATTGAGAACAAGGGAAATGAAGAAATGAATCCTCATTTCCCAACTTATAACTTAAGTGGACCTCAGGGTCTGTTTGGGTTGGACCCCTTTTAGACCAATCAAGTTAAAATAAATTTCAGGGCACGAGGACCCGACCATTTAGGTTCGTAAAGTGTTCATATCACAAGGAAGGTGTGGAGGATGATTTGGGATCATCCAAAACCATTTATGATGCGAGTGGTGGGAAACAGGCATTGAAACCTCGAAAGTAGCCGATCAGCCCATAAAAAACAGGCACCAAATCTAGGCTGCTTTCGGTGGCTTGTTTCTGGTGGTCAAGACAACTTTCTATCTTGACAGCTTATTGTCCTATGGCTAGTCTCGCACGGGTGGTTTCCCTCAGACATGTTCAAGGGCATTCGGCAATTTTGATGCCTGCTAAAATTTAAGTGTGGGGAGTCGGGTCACTTACCATCTAGAATTGGAAGATATAAAACCCCTCTAGTTAGATAGGCATGCAATGCACGAACATATGGGATCATCTCTATCCCTTCGGTAATGTATAGCTATGAGCCAAAACCCGATCATACTTTTAATCTCTGATACGAGGCCTATCACAACAGTTCAAATTAGACCGGATTAGAGCATTGGTGTAACATTCCCCCCACCTTACAAGAATTTTATCCTCAAAATTGAACATACCTGGAAAATCAAACAATCCAAGATACTGCTTCATCATTTCATCTTCTCACTCCCAGGATGCTTCCTGTTTGGGGTGATTCATACAGCATGGAGGAAGAATAGGACATGGTAGATCTGGTTTTGGGGGAGGTTTGAAAGTAGGAGGTGAAGAATGAGGAGTGACCTTCTTATTACCATACTTGACAAAGAAAGGGTATTTGGATTCATCACTAAGAGGGCCAACAGTGGAATCTCCTGACTCATAACGGGCTCGTAAGGTCTGTTGGGAAGACTTACATCGTGAAGAATGATACCTAGTGGAATAAGTATCGTCATCATCTGAGTCTTGGAGACAAGATTCACAGTCACATAAATCAAAATATTTAAGACCTATAACTGGATCTTAAAAATAATAAATAGGGCTGCCTTGAGAATCAAAATATCAGATGGGAATCGCTTCCTAGATCATTCTGAAAGAGGTTGGAAAAGTAGGAGAAAGGGTTTGAGGTTTTGGAGGAGGAAACCTAATTTCTACTTCTCCGTTAGAATGCCTGATATATTCTGGATCTATGGACTGGATAGGTTCAGGAGGGGTTTGTTGAAGGGAACCGGAGATTTGTTGTTCAAAAGCTGTTACCCAAGAAGAGGGAAGGAGACAAAGAAGTTCATCTCTAGGAATTTGTCTAGGAATATCGGTACAGCAGGGGACTTGGTTAAAGTCCATGGTTATAAACAAAGCATCTTTTGCATGGACTAAAAGAAGATCAAAAGCATGATTTTGCAGTCTATAGGCCATTTGGTAATGTAAGGTAGCGGCCAGAGCAATAGCTACCTAAGGAAATCCAATGATCTGAATCTAGAATTTAAGGGCAGTGGGGAGAAGAGGATCTGAAAGAGGGATGTTGAAATTGGGGTATAAAGTTAAGAACACCATTCCTGCATTCAAAGTGGTTTGAACAGTGGTGATTACAGCATGTTGATACTGCAAGAACTGACTGTCAAGAAGGGCTACTCGAGAAACCACCGGGAGACCTTTTCGTCCATGGAAAGAGAGAGCAAATTTAATAGCACCAAAATGGAGGTGGGTAAAACCTTGTTGTCTCCACTGAGGGATCAAGTCAAGAGGGATTTCAAAGGAGAACAGTTGTTCCTTTTCCATAGCTGGGATCTGAAATTGATCAAAGTAAGAGACTTAAACCAATTCTTTTAGAGGTGGAGTCTTCTTAGGGTGAAGAAAAGCTATCTAGCGAGAAGGGGTAGGGTTTTTTGGGAAAATAGTGTAAGGGTTCAGAAGAGGAGAAAGTGTGGATGGAATAACTTGATCATTGGGAACATATTATAGTTCATAGAGATAATCTAGGGAAGAAGAAGAAGATCGAGATGAAGTAAATCGTCGAGGCGAAGAGAAAAGAGAAGAAGGTGAAGCCATTAGAATTTAAGAGAAGTAAAAGAGGCAAGCTCCAGATCTGAACCATCATAACTTGTCGGAGAAACTGATCTAGGTAAAGACACATCTAGTTAAGGCCGATCAAGAACCCCCTGATCATAGTACCTAACATCAGAGTAACCCGAGCCCAAAAGGGCACAAAACGGCATCCTTAGCCTGAAAGCCCACCATGCTTAAGGGTCTTTTTCTGATAGATGGAACCATAAGCAAGGATTACTTGTAAAAGGGCGTGGCCTAGACTATATCTTTAGCTAAAACAGGTTGAATCCGAAGAAGAGTGACGGCCGGAGGAGGAGATTAGCTGGAGAAAGAGAAGACTGGCTCTGATACCATTTCTTACTCACAGTGTTAGGCAGGAAAATCCTTGTTTTTCTTCATTCTGCTCGTAAGGCTATTTACAGTAACAATACAACTGTGTCACCTGACACGTGTTCTGGATATGTAACAGAGACCTTTAACAAGACACAACTTTAACAGACAACTTTCACAAATAACAAGAAGATAAGAGTGACAAACCCACTTATCCTTATCTTTCTTTTGACACACAGATATTTTCACACCAACACTTTCTGTTTATAGTACAGATCAAAAAATACAAACATTTATATATTAGAGGCATCAGAACTATCAGAACTGCTGGTTGGATACACACTGGCAGTATCGATTAACTAATCATTGTAAGCTTCTAGCAGTTGTTCGATGTGGGGGATCAGATTCCTCAGACTTAGAGAGGGAAGACTCTGGGTCTGAGTCTATTTCTAGGAAATCAATAGCAAAGAGGGAAAGATCTGTGGGTGATTCATTAAGAGAGTACAAAGACTCAAGATCTACCTCATGGAGATCTTCTTGGTGAAGGGAGGATAGCATATGCATGACTTTGTTTCTTTTCTGAGAGAGAGGGCAATTTTTAGCAAAGTGTGATAGATACCACTACTGCCTTCGCCCTTATTGGACAAAAAAAAAAAAATCTCAGAAAGCTTGAAGCTCAACTCCATAGTTTTCAAAGGACTCATCCTCCCTCTTCTGCAACAAGTCGACAACAACCCCTTCCTATCACAATGCCAAGCTTCATTCCACAAGATCCCTTCGCTATGTATGCTCCTCCGGCTCCTCCAGTTGTCTCAACACAAAGAACATTTCCAATTAAAGAACTTAAAGAAATTCAAAGACAACAACGTTCTTTGCCAAAAAGAACCAGAGCCACTAGAGGATATCCTCGCGGTAGACTTCCTCCATCTTGGACACCTACTACTGCTTTTATGGATCTCAGTGATGATTTTGATGAAAATATGAATGCCCTCAAAGATACACTACCTCCTTTCACCCCATATCCTATAACGGTTTCTTACCTAGCTCCTTCACTTCTGGTCCCGATAAACCCACCTAATCCACCTCACCCATCTGCCCCTCCTGGTACTGGTACACCTTCTACAGAAAATACCCAGTCCATCCATACCATCATCACCCCCTCAAAAAATGTTTTATCTGAGTTCCTTACAAACCTAACCTTATCAAATCCTCTTCCTTCCTTTATGAATGAAGGTCCTACTCCACCTCCTCCTCATGTTTCAGAGATGGATGATGACCCTGAAATTCATAATCCTCTCGATACCTAACCCAGGCCTCCTGCCCTGGCTCCTCCTTTTACCCTATACCAAAATCAAGACCCAAAACAATTCTTCACCTTGGATGATATTCCTATCTCCAAATGGGCATCAAGAATTGAGGACTTTCACTCCTGGATAGATGCAGAATTACTCTAGGAAGGAGCTACCATTGGGATTGTCTTATCTAAATTTTTTGCCAGACTTCAAGGAAAACTCAGAGAATGGTATTTAGCCCTTGGTGCTTATCGACAACTTCAAATTGTCCAGCTCATAGAAAGCCAATTTATTACCACTCTTTATCAAGAGTTCTTGGGTCCAGTCGCAAATGATCTTTCAAAAGCCCATGATGAATTTCTCCAAATGAAGTGCTATTCATTTAATAGATCAGATCTTGATAAACATCTCTCCCGAATGATAGATAGGTTTCACAAGATTGGCGGTCTTGATGATGAAAACCTTAAGCAGATCTTCTTGAACTCTCTTCTAGAACCTCTTAGTGCAGATACTC
Organism: Macadamia tetraphylla; assembly: GCA_022985045.1. Lineage (NCBI taxonomy): Eukaryota > Viridiplantae > Streptophyta > Magnoliopsida > Proteales > Proteaceae > Macadamia > Macadamia tetraphylla. The sequence goes on along the minus strand of CM040965.1, from coordinate 32,031,587 downwards.
AATAGTTTTTGAGAACCCAAAATATTTCTTTAGCCTCATGCTCTATTGGTTCTCTCTACAGTTCTGCTCTTAAAGCCCTTGACAAACTTTGCAACATCAAAAAAGTTTGGAAGGATTTACAAGATATATCTAACAAAGTCTCTTTCGCCTGTGATACCTCTTATCTGAAGATCAAGTGCAAAGGTAACAACAATTCCTATGATTTTTCCACTAAGAAATCTTCCCATTATAAAAGATTTTCACCCTTCTCTCAACAACGGAAGCACAGAAAGAAGAAGCACTTCCACCTCAAATCTCCAAAGTTCAGGAAAAATGGAGATTCCTTCGAAAAAAGCAGTTTAGAGGAAAAAATAAATCCTCTTCTTACTATGTCTTTGGAAAAGGACATTTTGCTAAAAATTGCCCCCTCTCTTAGAAAAGAAACAAAGTCATGCATATGCTATCCTCCCTTCATCAAGAAGATCTCCATGAGGCAGATCTTAAGTCTTTGTACTCTCTTGATGAATCACCCACAGATCTTTCCCTCTATGCTATTGATTTCCCAGAAATATACTCAGACCCAGAGTCTTCCCTCTCCGAGTTTGAGGAATCTGATCCTCTCTACCAAGTAATTCCATTTGCAACCTCTTCGGAAAATTCTCCCCCACCTTGCCATGCCATTTCCCTTCCATAAGTGTCAGTCCAAATAATCCCTGAATCATATGCCAAACCCATTAATGTTATAGCCTTTTTAGACATAGGAGCAGCTACTACCATTATGGCTCCAAAGGTTCTTCCTAAACATCTTTGGAAAACCCTAGAACCTCCTTTCCCATTCCTGGAGGCCATTGGTGAAACCTTTTATATTAATCTTGTGTCTAGACAACCTATAAAAATCCAACTTCTCCCTACCTTATTTTTTACCTATATTGTTTTAGGAACCCATTTCCCAAGAAAATACCTCATCATAGGTTTTGATGTACTCAGCCACCTTCCTCTTCGTTAGACTCCCCATGGTCTTGTTTATAAACAACAACTTCTCCCTTGTTCCCTTGTTTTTAACCTTTTTCTTGCAGGTTTATCTCTGTTTGAGAATATCAAAGGAAAAATTCTCCCAACATCTTGTGCAGATTCTCATGCAGAGTTCCTCACTAAGTGCTCATATCCTCTATGGTAGAACTCTGACTTCTTCATAACTTTACCCTTCAAGAAAAATGAAGATGTTAATCCAACAAAGGCCAGCCATCCTGACAAGAACATCTCTCTTTGGTAGTTTAAGAAACCCTACAACTGCAGTCCCAAGGTCTTTTGGAACCAACTCTCTCCCCATGGGCATGTCAAGCATTTTATATCAACAAACGGATGGAACAAATTCATGAAAAAATGAGAATGGTGATTAATTATCAGCCTTTAAATTTCTTTTTAGCTGATGACAAGTTCCCACTTCCAACTTGTCCGGCTTTACTTCTCCAGCTAGCTCATGCAAATATCTTCTCCAAGTTTGATCTCAAAGCAGGATTTTGGCAGCTTGGAATAGTCCCAAAAGATAGACCATAAATAGCTTTCTGTGTTCCTGGATACCATATGCAATGGACAATAATGCCTTTTAGTCTGAAAACAGCTCCATCAACCTTCCAGAGAGCTATAATGAACATTTTTGCTCCTATCTAAGACCATGCTCTTATATATATATTAATGATATTCTTCTTTTCTCTAGAGATGAGACAGAACATCTTCAGCTTCTTTAGTAATTTCATACAATTGTTTAGGAATATGGTCTTATGCTCTCTCCCAAAAAGATGCAAATTGGTATCTCTTCTATTGATTTTCTCGGAGTAACCATTTCAAAAGGAAAATATGAACTTCAGTCTCATATTGCTACATCTCTCCAGCAGTTTCCTGATGGTCCTCTGACAAAGAGTCAAGTCCAGATATTTCTTAGAATTGTGAACTACATGACAGAATTTCTTCCACAATAGATCAAGCACACCTCCTTGCTTCATCAGCTTTTGAGAAAGAAAGCCCCTCCTTGGTCTTCAGCTCATACTGCTGCTATACAAGCATTAAAGAAGCTTTTGGAAAGTCTCCCTACACTCTAAATTTCCTCTGATGGCAAAAGAGTTTTGCAAACAGATGCAAGTGACACTCACTGGGGTGCGGTTCTCCTTAAAGAAAACAATTCAACAAGACTAAGAATTGTTTGTGGTTACAGGAGTGGATCTTTCAAACCTTCAGAAGCTCATTATTACTCCACTTTCAAAGAAATACTAGCAGTCAAGTGAGGAATTGAAAAGTTCTAATTCCATCTTATTGGTCATAAGTTCCTTGTTGAACTAGACATGTCAAGCTTCCCCCGAATGCTTGAATTCCAATAGAAAGTTCTCCCTCATGCACAACTCCTCCGATGGGCTCAGTCGTTCTCTTAATGGTCAATTGAAGTAAAACACAACAAAGGAAAAGATAACATTTTGGCAGACTTCCTCTCCCGGCCTACTTCAACCTTTTCAATCATACCTCTGCTCTTCCCTATAACCCCAGGAGCCTCCTTCTCTTCTCAACCTCCACCATTTAGCCATAACCTTTGTTGCTCTCTTCCACCAAGCCTCCCACATGAAATACTATAAGATCTAACCCTGAGAAAGGTTATTTCTTACAGTAAAACCACAGCAATCCAACTTCTCGAAGTCGCTCTTCGACGAGAAGGATTATCCTTACCTGGAAGTTCTTTTCACCCAGATTACCCTTTTCTTTCCTTGTTCACGTTTAGTACCCTACAAGAACTTCATGATCTTCCTCTTATCTATAAATGTATCTTTTGGCACCTCTATTCAGTCTACACCATTGCTCTAAGCCTTCCCCTTACCAATATCCACTGGTTTACCTCCCGTTGGATGTTTCCCAACCGAGGTCTTCCACGACCCAATCTCACAATTCTTACCTTCCTACAACTTTTTGCTCCCATAAACCACTGGTTCGATCTCTTCTCCTCTCATCTCCCAGAGACCACAGAAGAACATTCAAACCAATACCACATTACAATCCTTTTCCATCGAACTCCTCTCATTCACCAAACCTTTGAAAATCGACAACCCTGCCATTACATCCATTACACTCCTAATTTTCATATGTTAAACATCAGGCCTTATGATCTCTTTACCACCCGAGTTCAGCATAGAGATGAATGGAGATCCTTTTTACACACTATGTGTTCTACAAATAATGTCTCTCCAAGCCAAGTTCCAGCCCCTATCCTTATTCGAATGGATACGGCATGGGAACTTCATCAAATAGGTAGATTACCTGACCCCCGCATCGAATAGCTACTAGAAGCCTACAATGATTGGTTAATCGATACTGCCAGTGCGTATCCAACCAGCAGTTCTGATATTTCTGATGCCTCTAATGTATAAATGTTTGTATTATGTCGGTTTGTACTGTAAACAGAAAGTGTCAGTGTGAAAAAATATGTGTGTCAGATATTTGTGTGTCAAAAGAAAGATAAGGATAAGTGGGTCTATCACTCTTATCTTCTTGTTATTTGTGAAAGTTGTCTGTTAAAGTTATGTCTTGTTAAAGGTCTCCGTTATGTGTCCAAAACACGTGTCAGGTGACACAGTTGTATTATTACTATAAATAGCCTTGTGAGCTCAATGAAAAAAAAAGGATTTGCCTGCCTAACACTATGAGTAAGAAATGGTATCAAAGCCAGTCTTCTCTTTCTCTGGCTAATCTCCTCCTCTGGCCGTCACTCTTCTTCGGATTCAACCTGTTTTAGCAAAAGATACAATCTAGGCCACGCCCTTTTGCAAGTAATCCCTACTTATGGTTCCTTCTGTCAGAAAAAGACCCTTGAGTGTGGTGGGATTTCAGGCTAAGGATGCCGTTTTGTGCCCTTTTTGGCTTGGGTTACTCTGATGTTAGGTACTATGATCAGGGGTTCTTGATCGGCCTCGACTAGCTGTATCTTTTCCTGGATCAGTTTCTTCGATGAGTTGTGATGGTTTAGATCTGGAGCTCTACTCTTTTACTTCTCTTAAATTCTAATGGCTTCGCCTTCTTCTTCTCTTTTCTCTTCCCCTCGATGATCTACTTCATCTCGATCTTCTTCTTCTTCCCTAGATTATCTCTATGAACTATCATATGTTCCCGATGATCAAGTTATTCCTTCCACACCTTCTCCTCTTCTAAACCCTTACACTGTTTTCCCAACAAACTATACCCCTTCTCATTGGACAGCTCTTCTTCACCCTAAGAAGACTCCACCTCTAAAAGAATTGGTTCAAGCCTCTCGCTTTGATCAATTTTAGATCCCTGCTACGGAAAAGGAACAACTGTTCTCCCTTGAAATCCCTCTTGATCTGATCCCTCAGTGGAGACAACAAGGAGAACCACACCCCAGTGAGTGTCACTTACATCTGTTTACAAAACTCTTTTGCCACCAGTGCAGTTGTGAAGAACATGGTCCTTTCAATCAACAATCTTCTTCAGAAACTCCACGTAGGGAAAATCCTTATCCAACTCACGAGGTATGTAAGTCATGACATGAGTCGGGTCGGGAATGTACTTCTTCAACATAGATACATGGAAAACATCATGTGTACCTTCCAAATATGGTGGCAAAGCTATTCGGTAAGCTACCAGTGAGATCCTTTCTAGTACCTCATACGGTCCCACAAACCTTGGACTAAGCTTTCCCTTCTTGCCAAATCGCATCACCCCATTAACTAGGGAGATCCGTAAGAACACCTTGTCTGCAACACCAAACTCCAGATGTTTTCTCCTAACATCTAAGTAGCTTTTCTGCCTGGACTGAGCTACCTTGATCCTTTCTTTGATCACATTCACCTTCTCAGTAATAGCCTGTATAAAGTCTAGACCCAAAATATGCCACTCACCAACCTCATCCAATAAAGTGGAGTTCGGCACTTCCTGCCATACTGTGCCTCAAATGGGGACATTCTGATGGTGGCCTGATAACTATTGTTATAGGAGAACTTGATAAGGAAAATGTGCTCATCCCAACTATAATTATATCCAACGCACATACTTGGAGTAGGTCCTCCAATATCTGAATAGTCTTTCTTGACTGACCATCGGTCTGAGGGTGAAAAGCAATGCTAAAAGCCAATTTATACCTATAGCCTTCTACACACATGTCCAAAACTTGGAAGTGAACCTGGGATCTCAACCAGAGATGATACTAACTGGTACACCATGCAACCTGATGATGTTATCGACATACAACTTAGCCAATTTATCCATAGAAATTGTGATCGTGATTGGGATAAAGTGAGCTACCTTTGTCAGGCGGTCCACAGCTACCCAAATGGCATTCATACTGTTCTATGTATGGGGTAGGCTTGTGTGAAGTCCATGATAATATTCTCTCATTTCCACTTCGAAATAGGTAGGGACTATAATAAGCCATGGGGCCTCTCTCTCTTAGTTTTGACTTGCTGGCATGTGAGGCATCTAGCCACATATGTGGCCACATCATTCTTCATTCCTTTCCACCAATAGGTGCATTTGGGGTCCTTGTACATTTTAGTGCTACCGGGGTGAATGGAGTATGGAGAGCTATATGCCCCTCTCAAAACTGTGTCTCTCAAATCATCGTCACTGGGCAAACACAACCTCCCTTTGAACTTGAGAATTTTATTTTTAGTTACAGAGAAATTTGGGTCCTTTTGGGTTCCTTCCTGGCATTCTACTATCCACTTTTATAACTCTGCAATAGTAACCTGATCTACAGTGATCTTATCCACCAGACTAGGTTACACCACTAATGCCGATAGTGACAAAGTGACACCCTCTACTAATAGTTCCAAGTCTAGTTTCCTGGCCTCCTCTAGGAGATACTGATTAGTGGTCAATGATGCAAGAGTCAGTGACTGGGATTTCAAACTAAGTGCATCAGCTACCATATTGGCCTTCCCTGGGTGATAGTGGATAGTACAATCATAATCCTTCATCATCTCTAACCAATGCCTTTGTCTCATGTTGAGCTCTTTTTAGGTGAAGTACTTGAGGCTCTTATATCACTGAAGATCTCACTATTTTCACTATACAGGTAGTCTCTCCAGATTTTCAGTGCAAAAATCACAGCTGCCAGTTCCAAATCATAGGTGGGGTAGTTCTTCTCACAATCCTTCAACTAACAGGATGCATAAGCAATGACCTTCCCATGTTGCACAACCCAATCCTAGCTCGGAGGCATCACTATACACAACCATACCACCTGTACCACTCAGAATAGTCAAAACTGGAGGTAATACCAATCTTTGCCTTAGCTCCTTAAAGCTCTTCTCACAAGCCTCAGGCCACTCAAATTTTACACCCTTTTGTGTCAGTTGGGTTATCAGAGTAGCAATGCGAGAAAAGTTCCTGATAAACCTCCTGTAGTATCTGGCCAATCCTAGAAAACTATGTATATCTGCTACACTCTTGGAAATCTCCTATTCTAGAACTTCCTTCACCTTTCCTGGGTTAACCTCTATACCCTTATCTGAAACAATGTGGCCTAGGAATGCCACTTGTGATAGCCAAAACTCTCCCTTAGCCGTTACAGTACTAACCTTAGGTGAATGGCATGTTCCTCTGCACTCTTGGAGTAGACCAAAATATCATCAATGAATACTATCACAAACTTATCTAGGACATCCTAGAATACCCAGTTCATCAAATCCATAAATGTCACAGGTGCATTGGTCAACCCAATTGATATTACCAACAATTCATAATGTCCATACCAACTGTGATAGCCAGAACTCTCCCTCAGCCATTACAATACTAACCTTAGGTGAATGGCATGTTCCTCTGCACTCTTGGAGTAAACCAAAATATCATCAATGAATACTATCACAAACTTATCTAGGACATCCTGGAATACCCAGTTCATCAAATCCATAAATGTCACAGGTGCATTGGTCAACCCAAATTACCAAGAATTCATAATGTCCATACCTTGATCTGAAGGTTGTCTTACTGATATCACTGTCCTTGATCCTGAGCTGGTGGTAGCCCGATCTAAGGTCGATCTCGAAGAACGCCTTGGCACCCTGTAAGTAATCAAATAAATCATCTATCCTTGGCAAAGGATATCAGTTCTTGATGGATAGCTTATTAAGCTACCAGTAATCGATACACAATCTCATACTTTCGTCTTTCTTCTTGCCAAACAATACCGATGGTCCCCATGGAGACACACTAGGTCTAATGAATCCCTTCTTTAGAAGGTCTTGAAGTTCTTCCTACAATTCCTTCAACTCTATAGGGGCTATGCGGTAAGGGGCCTTTGACACTGATGTGAGCTAGGGAGTAGGTCTATAGCAAATTCTGTCTCTTGATCCAGTGGCAAACCTATTAAGTCATCCGGGAATACATCAAAAAATCTCCTCACCACATCTAGCTCTATCAATGGCCTAATCTCTATCTCAGTATTCATCATAGATGCTAATTAGCCTTGACATCCCTTATCCAGTAGCTTCTTCATCTGGAGCGCGGATATAATAACTTTCTTGGGTTTCTTGGGTTTATCCCCTTAGAACACAAACTCATCATCATCACGAGGTCTAAAAATGATAGTCTTCTCTGCACATAGCACACTGGCTCTATATGTGGACAACCAGTCCATTCCTAAAATCATGTTAAAGTCTCCAACTCAATCAAGTAAGCATTCAACTCATGATCACCTATGGTCGATGGACAAGGGTCATAAACATAGTTCAAACCCACTACACTTCCTGTATGGTGCATCACCTGGCCTTCGATGGGGGCATGTCCTCGCCATGTGATCCAAATGATCACAATGAAAACACCTCGGGCTTGATCACAAAGACTGAGATACAACACTAGATCGGGAGGATTGGAAAGTCTGACTAGCTTCAGGCTTCCTGAATTGCACTAAAGTTGGGTTGGCATATGGCACTCAAAAAGGTTTGCTGCCTCCCCCAAAATCAGTAGATCCCATTGGCCTCTTTCCAGTCCCTTACTAGGCTATGAAGTTGTCTCTATGCCGATCTTCAATAGATTTGGCCACTTGGACCACATTAGCATAGGTCTGTAGCTTCAACCCCACAATGGTTGACCCAATACCTGGCCTCAACTCTTTCTCAAACTTCTTCGCTTTAGCTCTATGACCTCTGAGATGCTCAGGAGCAAAATGGAATAGCTCCTCAAAGCGTTGCTGATACTTGAGCATAGACCGACAACCTTAAACCAACTGAGAGAACTCACTCTCTATCCTATCCCAAAAGCTTTCTAGAAAATAGTTCTCAAAGAAGGCCCCTTTGAAGCTGCCCAAGTGGGGTTTGGGTTACTAGCTCTCAGAATAGGCTCGGTGGCACTCTACCAATCATCCGCTTCATTTTGTAATTGATAGCCTACACACAAAATTTTCTACTCATTAGTGCAGTCCATCAGTCTAAAAACTTTCTCCGTTCCACCAATCCATCTTGATGGATACAATGGGTCTTGGCCCACCTTAGAGAACCATGGGGCCTAAGCCATTAAAACTCTTCCATCATTTTTGTTAAGTCTGTCAATCCCTCTACATGGGCTTGGGCTTGGGCTTGATCCGACATTGGGTCTTGCACATGCCCATGCACTTGTGCCCCACTATATGTCTGAAGGGTAGCTGATCCAGCTGGTATTGGAATGGGTGACGGTGGAGTAGGAGGTACTGATGGTGCATTATGGACTTCTATTTTCGCTTGGATTCTATTATCGATCCCGGCCATAAATTGGTTTTGCCTTTCTTTAACTCCCCGCATCATGTTATTCATGATGGATGCCACATCTTGGGCTTAAGTATAGGTGGAGCCGGAGGTGCATTGTGGGGTCAACACCGATTCTGTCTAGGGGAAGCAAGAGGCGATGGGCGTGATTGGGATTGGTATCGGGTGTTTTGGCGTGACATAACTCCTGTGGAGGAATCCGATTAGTGCACATGCATATACAAGGTTGCATGTAAATGGAACACATGCATGCATAGTGGGTCCCACACATATTCGATAGTCAAAATTAGGGTTAGGGCATGCATAAGTGGGGTCCATACATATTAGGATCTGATCGTGTACGTATCCTAAAGGGGCACACCATTAAAGTAACAAAATAAAATTTAGATTTGAAAAATAAAATGATTTATTTTCCAAATTAATCCACCAAAAACAGGGATACTTTTCACCAGAAATATAGTTCAATCCATCGGAAATATCAGTGTTATTTTCAATGGGCAAAATAGAGAGTAAATTTAAAATTTTCACTTCACCAGAAACAGGCACCGGAAGCATGCCCAGTGTTTCCGATGGGCTATTTCCGATGGCACCAAAATGGCTATAAATAGGCTTGGGTTTCGGTTTCTTTGTACACAACTCTATTTTCACTTGTAAAAAAGGTGTGGAAACGGCCAAGGAGGACTTTGCAACCCATTCCCTACCTTCCTCTCGCTACTTCATGATCAATTGGCGTCGCATTCGCACCAAAGGTATGTTCCTCCTCTCTGTAACCTAGTTTTGTGATTTTCTTCTCTATGAGCTTTGCATTCAGCCATTGAATCTAGTTTTTTTTTTTCATCCTAACTCCTTAGGAATCACATTGCAACGATTTCTAGACACCGTGTACATACCCCATGTGCCGTTGAATAAGAAGACCAAGACGCCGCCGCTCAGTTCAACCCCATCTTGTTTCACTCTGTGGCTGAGCGAGACCGTTGGGAACTCTTCAAGTGCCGTAATGTGGACCCGGGAGTCTATGTGAGGACCAATGACTTCCGTGCATTCCATCTTTGTCAACAGTTTGACGAGATTGGGTGGTACCGTATCTTAAAACCCAATAAGTACTACTACCCCACATTGGTCAGGTTGTTCTACTCTAACTTGCAATGCGTGAACCAGGTTGCCAAAGAGATGCAGATCACATCCTATGTGAAGGGGGTGGAGATCTCCTTTGACATAGGGCAGTTGGCCAATATCCTGATGGTCAATAATGTCGGTGACCTAGTGTACTACCCGCCTTGGACTCCAGCATATGAATTCCAAAGTCTTGATACCTTTCAGGAGATAAACGACATGTTGACTAAGGAGGCCAAGGGATGGAACCGTTCAGTCAACTATTTTTCTATTCCAAAGGTCCTTTGCCGTGTGATTCAGTTGAATGTCCTCCCCACTTGTGGACACTATGATGAGGTATTCGCACTGCAAGCCTACGTGACCTACTATGCATACATGGTGGCGTAGATATGTCTTCCTTACCTCCTTATGTGGACCATGGTACTTCGGTCCAAAGGAGTGGATCACCGAATGGGAAGCCTGTGCTATGGAAGAATACTTATTGACATCTTCTGTCGCTTTGGGGTGGACTTGGAGGGAGAGGCATGCTTGGGTGAAGAGGTCACAGACTTCAACCAATATTCTCTGAGGAAGATGACCATAGATCTAAGGGAGGTTACTCCTATTCCAGGAAAGGGTTAGCAGCCTATGGAGGTAGAGGATGGTGGTGTCGATAATGTCAGCTGCCATGTCGGCGATGTTGGTGGAGGTGTTGGTGGTGTAGGAGGAGAAGCTGCTGGGGTTGGTGGGGCTCTACCACCTGATCCCCAGACTATGGGTTCTATGGCTGCTTCTACTTCTTGGGGTACTAGGGGTGCAAGGCCTTACGGTCTCAATGATATTATGGCCCTCCTAGACACCACCACATCTCTGATGAGAAGCATAGATGGACATCTCAACAGCATAGACAGGACCTATTATCTTATGGACAATAGAGTGGCCTCCCTAGAGGCATAGATGCAGGCGATGGTCTTCCATCTTGGTATTATGATGCCTCCTCTAGGAATGTATGGTCTGAACCAAGCTCAAGGCTATGGACAGAACTAGCAACAGCAAGAGTAATGGCATGTTTGCCACTGTAGTTTTTAAGATTTCCCTTTCCATGTTTTAGTTGAGTTTGATGTTTTAGGTTTAGTTGAACTTTTTACATTCTGTCATTTGCTTCAATTGTTTAATTTTCTAGACTTAGGCTAGTTAGGATTTCATGCTATCAGTACTTTATTTTTGTATGAAAAGTGTAAGTTGTGTATCCAAGTTCTCTATTATAATGAAACAGCTTTAACACCTATGCTTGTCTCCTAATTATGAAATTTCTATTATTGTTGTCTTGAGATTTATATTAAATCCTAATTTTCCCAAGTTATGGTTTGACTGAGATTGTGAGTTAAGGCAGAGCATTGTGCTATGATACTATAGTTGTCGTACCCCAATTCCAGTAGACCCAACTTACCATTAAGAATACCGGCAACACGTACCTGTCTTACCAATCTACCAGGATCTCTGATAGTAGTACCTTAACATTTTCACAATATCACATCACAAACCAACATAAGCAGCGGAATTAGAGTATAGTATCTTAATCATAAATAAAATGGGAAAATGTCTAATGATAACATAATATCATTAACCAAGTTATTCTGTTTACAATCCTTTAAGACTTACATATATTAAGTTTAAAACTTAATATTCACAGACCTATATCATCATAATCAAAAATACACCGAACACCTCATGGCACTGCGACAAAAGTCCAAGCATAGTTTGGGCTATGATCCACCGCATTCGGCATCCACCAGTCACTCACTCCGCACTCGGGTTCAGAGGAAAAAGAGTCACTAGCCACAGGCATGACTATAGCTGCATCATCATTTAAAAAGTGTGTATATGTGGGGTGAGCATTCCAGCTCACTCAGTGAGGGGTGGGGTTCAAGCACATCCAAGAAGACATTTACAATAATAATTTATGATGCATGATAGCGAAAATCAAACACATAGTCCATGATGCTCGTGATGCAATTCATTTATTTATTTTCCATCTAACAAGACAAACTAAGTCTGGTAAATGCTACTACAGCACATTAGGCTGCATCCTTCGTCTCGGAACCACCATCAATTATGTAAGGATACAAACCCTAGCCATGAATAGAAGCCTATCAGTCCTTGTATGCATCCATGGGCCACCCAGCAAACCCCTCATAACTCCCTCCTAGAAGTCACTGCATCGGTACATCATCGACCATACTAGATAGGTTCCCGCCTCCTGCAATATCGCATGGTACCGCAGGTGTGGCATTTTGAAAAGGCACATCGAACATACCACAATGGGTCATCCAACATCTCGACTCCTGTTGGTAAGGGTTCGTAGCATAGGGAGTGATACCTAATCACATATATTCTACATGTCTTCATAGTGATACAGTTAGTATGAATTACACGATACCGGTAAGACCTCAACCACAAAGTGTAATCCATCTCCAACTACAGTCTCGAGAACACGATACTAATGAGACCTTGGCCACAAAGTGAAACCCGAGACCATTTACCTAATCTAGCATACATATCATAGTTGAATGTGGACTACATGACACCGGTACCATTCCAAAAATAAACATAGTCCATCCCTCACCTAGTTTACGATTGAGAGTGTTTGGGTTCAAGTACAGCCACCGATCGATCAAATCAATTCTGGCTTCAGGGCATATGTGTGTCACTATCCTAGACACAAGGGAATCATAAATTAGTATGTGTCAGGAATATTAGGAGGGACCCACACAGGTCAGCCCCAAAGGGTACAGACACTGTTCCTAAGTGATTGTACTATCATCGAAAACACCCACTGGAAACAGGGCATTTCCACCAGAAATATCAGTCTTGTTTCTAGTGGAGAAGTTAGAGAGTATATAAGGCTCACATGTCCACTGAAAATATACCATCAAAAATAGACTCAGTGGATCCGGTGGGCTGTTTCTGGTGGTGGTTCAGAGTAGTCCACCCATTTTGGGGCTTTTTGGCTAGGGCCCGATCGTTAGGATTTGTTGTGTGAAGTTTGTTGGGGATATTCCTAGCATCATTCTAAGCCAATAAAATTCTAATTCCATTTAGCCATTTGAGAGATACGTCGATCGAACGATTGAAACCCTAGTTGGTCTTTTGGCAATACATGTTGCCAGAGCTCACCGAGCTTGGTTTGAGCTTGGAAACAACATCAGGAGGGTAGAACATGCATTCTATGACCTTAACATGATTTTTACACTAAGATTCCACCCATACCTAGCTTTGTCTTGGTCGAAATGAAGAGAGAGAGTGGTAGGGGAGGTTATACTTACCTCCAGCAATGATTTCGGCAATAAGGTGGCAGTCGGCACCAAGGTAGGCCTCCAACCTTCTTCTTCTTCCTTCCTCTCCTCTTTCTATCCTCTCCTATGTTGAGCACAAGGGAGATGAGGAAATGAATCCTCATTTCCCAACTTATAACTTAAGTGGACCTTAGGGTCTGTTTGGGTTGGACCCCTTTTGGACCAATCAGGTTAAAATGAATTTAGGGTACGAGGGCTCGACCATTTAGGTTTGTAAAGTTCTCACATCATGAGGAAGGTGTGGAGGATGATTTGGGATCATCCAGAAGCATTTATGATGCGAGTGGCAGGAACCACGGGCATTAGAACCCCTACAGTAGCCTATCAACTTACCAAAAATAGGCACTGGATCCAAGCCCAGGCTACTTTTGGTGGCCTATTTTTGATGGTTAAGACAACTTTTTATCTTGATAGCTTGCTATCCCATTGCTGGTCTAGCATGGGTGTTGCCCTCGAACATACTAATGGCCATTCGACAATTTTGATGCATGTCAGAATTCAAGTGTGGGGAGTCAGGTCACTTACCGTCTGAAATCAGAAGGTATGAATCCCCTCTAGTTAGATAGGTATGCAGTGCATGAATATGTGGGGTCATCTCTATCCCTTCGGTAATGTGCAGCTACGAGCTAAAACCCGATCGTACTTTTGATCTCTGATCCGAGGCCTGTCACAACAGTTCAAATGAGACCGAATTAGGGCACGAGTGTAACACTCTTGAAGAGAGAATGGGAAAAGAAGATAAAGCTTACATAGAGTTTACAGCTTCCCACCAATTTGAAATGCTACATTTGTTCCCTCCTACGAGAACCAAGAGCCCAAGAGTTACATGAGCTCATGCCTAGTCCATTCAGGGGAAGAAGTACATATGCAAAGCAAAGAAGAGCACAAAGAATGATGGTTTGCAGGTACTAATCCTGAATCAACTGCAATAGGAAGGTCCATGAATGTGTGAGGGCAGCGGCTGGAGAATGTGTACGCATTCTTCCCCCTGTGGGAGGAGAGAAAAAGGCTTACATTGATTCTGTCCTCTCTCCTCTCTTTCACTTTCATGAGGGAGGGGTGTGTCATCTATGCTTACCCTGTGGGTCCCACACCATCGTATCGTCACTCGGAGATACATGAGGGCCTATTTTGTAAGAGTGTAAAATTCATCATTTGAGACAAGGGTTTGATGATGGTCCAATACTGGGATCGGGATCATACAAATGGGGGTTTGGAGTCCCCACCTAGGGTTATGGTCCTAGGACCCTTTGGTGGGCCTGATTCCTGAGAAAAGGCCCCAAAGTTAGTCTGGTCCAGAGATTTATGGTAAGCGTCAGGTTGTAGAATTAGGAAGGTGTTAGGCACCAAATCTACCCGGTTCAACCGATCTTCCTACTAAATGCTTAAGAATGAATATTTTTCACAATTATTCCTATTCCACATGTATGGCAAAGTTATCACACATATATACATTGATTGAATTTAAACAACTATATACTCTAAAACATGGTCTATATAAAGTCTACATAATGACAATTCAGCTGAGAAACTGTACCTGAACTTAACCCATGTTTCGGGTCAAGAGGGGTGGGCACCGGCTCAGGCTATCTTTTGGATTCTCCTGGCTCATGGGAAGATAGTCTTAACCTCCAACTTCCTTTCTCAAGATGTTGACTATGATGATATTTGGATAGAGTTTCGGCTAGGAACGATTGCTTTCGAATTTGGATTTGGATAGAGCTTGGCTAGGGAAGGCTATTTCCAGGCTTAGGATGGGGGAGGTGGCACTCTGATAGAGCTTCCACTAGGGATAGGCTAGGAGAGGGCTAGACTGAAGTGGCAATTGGATAGAGCTTTCATCGGGGGTGGGCTAGTGGAGGGCTAGCTGAGGTGGTACTCTGGCAGAGCTTCCGCTGGAAATAGCTACTTCTAGTAAGATTCTAGGGGCACTCGAACAGAGCTTCCGCTAGGAACGGCTATTTTCAGAAAGAAATTGATTGACCTAAAAATGATTGAAGATTCCCAAAGCCCCGAAGAACACTTTGAAGATCCGAACAGAACTTCGGATCTTGACAAAGATCTCTTCGTAGAACCTGAAGGGGGGAGGGTTTTCTACTTCTAGTAAGATCAAGAACACTCAAATGAGGGATGCTAAGAACATACTATTTTTGGAAAAAAACGGATTGGGTTGGAAATTTGGATTGAAGAACTTCAAAGTCCCAAAAAACACTTCGAAGATCCGAATAAGATTTCAGATCTTGACTAAGATCGCTCCGTAGACCAGAAGAAACTCAAAGGGGGGAGGAGGAGAGAGGGCAGAGCTTCACTACTATAGAGTGTGGTGGGTTGTTGGTGTGTAAAATCCAAAGGAGGGGGTATTTATAAGATTTTGGGACCAACGGGGAGGAGAGAGAATTTTTAACCAATGGGCAAAAAGGGGGTTTTTGGACTAAAGTGGGTGAAAAGGATTTTTAACCAATGGGCAAAAGGGGGTTTTAGACTAAAGTGGGTGAAGAAGATTTTTAACCAATGGAAAAAAAGGGGTTTTGTGGACAAATGGGAGGAGAGAGAGTTTTTAGAAAAAAAGTGGGTTTCTGGACTAAAGTGGGTGAAGAGATTTCCTCTTCACCCATCAGGCCAGTGGAACACCAATCCTGGCTATTAACGGCGGCACACAAGGTTGGGTTGAAGTGCATAGGGCATTACCGGTAAGGCTACACGGGAGGGTAGGCAATGTGCATGGGCAGACAATGTGCATAGGGTGTGCGGGCAATGGTGCATAGCTGGGCACAGGCTAGGCACAAGGGTGTGTGGGCAGTGGCATGGGTGTGCAAGTAATGGTGCATAGCTGGGCACAGGCTAGGCACAAGGGTGTGCTGCCAGTGGTATGGGTGTGCGGCACATGGCGTGTGGGGTAGGTTAAACTGCATGGGGCAACATGAGCATAGTGCAGGCAAGGGCGTGGACAACAACAGGGGCACTAGTGCAAGAAGGTGGGGAGCCGAAGGCCAATGGGCGGCAATCAGATGCAAGGGTGCGAGCATGAGAGTAGCAGCTAGTGAGGGTTACATGCATATGGGCTGGCTGGCTGCGCCAAGACAAAGATGCATGCAGAGCTAGCCGCTCGCGTGGCCCACGACAATCATGGAATTTTTTGGTGATGATTGCGGGAGATCCGATGGTCTGATTTTAACATGCCATATATTGTCAGAATCGTATTTTCGAGCACTATCCATCTGTATGGTCATCCTGACCAGATTTCTTCATTTGTAAAAATTCAAATTTGGACCCTCTTTTCTCCCATGTGGGGATTTCTAGGGTTTTTAGGTAGGGGATGAATTTGGGGTATTTGGGTAGGTAGGGAATTTTTTTAGGTTTCCAGTGGGCTTGCCAGTATCCGTGGCATACGTACTAGAAAATGTAATTTTTTGGGGGCGATTGTTAGAGATCTGACAGTCTAATTTTGACATGCCATATATCGTCAAAATTGTATTTTTGAGCACTATCCATCTGTATGGTCATATTGACTAGATTCCTTTGCATATAAAAAGTAAATTTGGACCCTCTTCTCTCCTGCATAGGGGTTTCCAAGGTTTTCAGATAGGTGGGGAATGTTTTTAGGTTTTCTTAGTCAATCATCATCTATGTTGATCGAAAGTCAGAAGTCTCGTCCAAGATCCGTATTTCATCATAGCCAGAGTAGGGTGACAAAATTGGGTGTCTACAGAATGCCCCTGTTTGGCCAAGGCCTATGCTAACAGCTAAAGGACAAAGAAAAGAACGACCACATTTTGTCACTCGAAGCATGTACTACTGTCATTTAGCTCATTAATAATGTAGTTGAACAATGCAACAGATAATATCTCTCAACTACTTTAGAGTTTTAGGACTTACCTGGGCTGCCAATTGTAGGAAAGAAATTCGCTGCTCTTCCGATCCTGCAAAAGATGTTAGTATTTTAACTTTTCCTTAGCTGAGCTTTAGATGTGCCAGTTCAGGATATTTGGTCTCCAGGTTGGGTTTTTCAAACTAATCTGGACTACATGGGACCAATGGTTACAAGGGAGGAATTTACTACTCTTCCAATCTTGTAACAGGAAAAAACATTTGATTCTTGGATTTTCCTTAACTGGGCTTCACATGTGCTAGTTCAAGGAACTTGGTCTATGAGATCGGATCACTTGGAACCGATACAAAGAGAAAGGGTCACTTGGGGCCGGGTAAATGCAATTGGGCCACTTGGGGCCAGATCAATGAAATTGGGCCACCTGGGACAAGGTAAATGCAATTGGGCCACCTGGAGCCGGGTCAGTGAAATTGGGTCACCTGGGGCTGGGTAAATGCAATTGGGCCACCTGGGGCCGAGTTAATGAAATTGTTTCTTTTTTTGATTTTCCCTTGATTTCTTGATTTTTTGTTCTTTGATTTGGAATCTTGCTTTTTTGCTTTTTACTCTTGATTTGGAATCTTTCTTTTACCATTGATCTTGCTTTTTGCTTTTTACCTTGAATTTTGACTATGAGAAATTCTTTTACCCATTAATAAAATTTTGACTTCTAATGTCCTCTTTTCTATGTGATATAATTTTCACCTACTACATGAATTTTACCTACCCTTTGATTTTTTACTTCCCATGTAGCATAATTTGCAACTACCATAAAAATAAGTTTGAACTTGGTATTTGGTGGTAAGAATCTTTGATTTGCACTTTAGATTGGAATCTCAAATTTTTTTTTTTTGGAAAATGAATTTCTTTCCCATAAAATGGTCCCGCCTCCTTTGTTTATTCCTCATTCTAACTTTTCTGAGTGGGGAACGATTTGTGATGCGTGAGTTCGGGTGTTTAGAATCTTCTCGAAGATCTAAACCGTTTTGCATTTTCCCGGGTTTCTATAAATTTTTTCCCAAGATCTTTAAGTTTTTTCTTGAAATTATTCATCTTTTTTTTTAAGATCTTCATAGTTCTTGAGGAAGGAGTCATTTGGAGAATTTGACATTCTTCTGGGCTTTTGTGCAAATAGGGAAACTTCTTGGGGGTTTTTTATGATTTTGGAAAATATGGCTGAAAAAAGAAAGAGAAAGACTTGAGGGGAAATCCAGCTAGAGGGTTCTAGTAATTCTTCTCAAAGGGATGAGGGCTTGGCTGATTGGTACTCCGAATAGACTCTCCACAACACTCGAAACCATATCTGCAACTCCGTATGGGGTTCTTGGGTAAGTCTTTACATTTCATCCATTATGTTGATCATCTTTTATTCTTGTTTTTTTTCTCCCCTTTACTATCTATTAATGTTGTTTTTTTTTTATATATATTCTTTATTTCTATTAGCATGAAGGGAGGGAACCACCTACCTTGGCCCTATATGGCTCTATGAACATGGTTCGATCATGGTACAGGATACTTCCTCGTAGAGTGAAGGAGATGGTTGATTCATCATGCCTATGCCGGTTAGCCCTTATAGAGAAGCAAAAATTCAATCCGGCATTGGTAGGGGCCCTGATGGAGCGGTGGTGGCCAAGTACTCACTCTTTTCATCTTCCTGTTGGTGAGATCACCATCAACGCGTCTATGCTTCTACGGCTTGATGGGCGTTTCATTCGGGGGTAGACCCATGATCCTTCCTAAGACTCTGACAGTTAGGGAGTTTGTGAACTTGACAGGCCTTACCATTGCAACTGATCAGACAAATATCCATCTTGTGGAGATCAGTGCATGATGGTGGAGAACCGGCCTGTGGGTAAACCCTGGCAACATGGAATAGGTGACCCATTCTTTCTTGATGTTTGTTGTGAGTCAGTGTCTTTTTAGTGACCTCCGAGGGGGAGTAGACATTTTCACGGTGTTCTTCTTCCGGGATCTTTAGGTGGTAGATTCTTGGGGCTAGGGTGGGGCCGCCTATGCATACCTCTTGTAGACCCTAGACCTATTATCATATGAAGACCGAGGTTTCAAGGGAGCGGGCTGCACCCTATAGGTAATTTTCATCCTTTTACCTATTTCCTTTCATTAATTTGGATTGCACTTCCTTACTTTTATCTTTTTAAAACAACCTTGGTGCTTTGAGCACATGGAGATTACAACTCCCAAACTAAGGGATCCTCAGTCATTTTCCTTCCCCATAGCTACAAGGTGGGGAGACAATCAAGTGCCTAGAGGCTGGCGCCATCCTTCGGGGACCACTGCTTGTTCTCTTCTGAACGGTCTTACTAAGGTATGCCATATTTGGCACTAAAATTCCTTTTATCTTGTGTTGTACTTACTTCTCCTTGGATTTGCAGGTCACTTGGAGGCTATTCCAGTCTCTCATATTTCTGGACTCTGATGAAGTCGTCTTGGCCAGATGCTTATCTGAGAACCGGGTCCTATTCTGGGGCATATGGGACCATATCTGGTACCTGGGAGAGAGAGTCATACCCCAGTGGTCTGATCTCAAGTCACGTTTCTTTCCCTGTCTTCCTCGCCCTACCATGCATTGCCTAAAGAACATCCCTGTGGATGAGATTGAGAGTTTGGCCGATGGAATATGGGATGAACCATTTCTCGACTGGGATAGAGACTATAGAGCCTTCCTGGAGGAGGAGACAGTATACACCCCTCTTGGTCTTGATGGTCCAGTGGTATGTTGCCCTTTCTTGAGTATTTCCTTCATGCTTCAACTTCTTTTTGTTTTGGTCTTAACTAATGTTCTTTCAAGAGAGAACACAACGTGTAGACCCTTCTACTGTTCAGTCACATGTCAGTGCTATTGATCCTTCACAAGCTGGACCTTATGCTAGTGCCAGGAGGCTCTCAGAATAGCCAACATCCCCTTCTATGGCTTCCCTGCTTGGTGCTATCCCAATGCCGCCAACCCTAGCCTCCCTCATCTTCTAGAGCGGAGAACAGATGTAGGTGCTTCCCTTAGGTTTCCTATTCCTTATGATTATATGAGTATCTGACCTCCCTTTAATTGATTTTCGACCTCTTTTGGCTGATATGCTCTTTCTCAAGTGTCTCCGAAGGTCTATTTTGAGATCAGGAGGATGCATTATGGCTTGTGCGAGGCGATGGTTGCCAAGGTATTTCCTTCTTTCCGCTTTTTCCTTTTTTCCCTTCTTCTTTCATTATTCTTCTCCTTGATCCTTTCCTATATTCCTTAGGATGGAAGGATTGTCAACTTGGAGAGCCAAGTCAATTCCGACGAGTAGGAAACTGCACAACAGGTTGCACTGATTCAGCATATGACATAGAGGCTGGAGCAGACTAAACTAGCATCTGTGGGTTCCCTAGTACTCCATGGGGGGAATTCAGAGTATGGTTTAGATGATGATTTTACTTCTTAGGGACCTGTTCCTGTAGTTCCTACAAGTGTAAACACATGTATATTTTTTCTTTTTCTTTTTCCTTCCCCTTTTATTTTGGCATCTTATGAATGAAAATCTATCTTTGTCACAAAGAGAAGCTTTTCTTTTTGTTTTTGTTTGTGGTTTGCAATGTTTAGGCATAATCAATTCCATAACTCAAGTCATAATTAGAATAATCAGGATAACACGAAAATTGAAATACTTCCTCATTCCATTGCCAAGTGAATTATATGAAAAAGGGGACCACTTTCCTACCACAGATGGGATAGGTGAATAACAAGGTGGAGAGACAGTTCTTGAGGTGGGTGAAAGTTCACTAACTCTTCTGGGTCCGTCTCCTCGAGCCCATATTACCGGCTGATGTACATAGGCAAATAAAAAGATGTGTGAGTCAATCCCATCAATTTGACAAAGTTGGGGCCAGGGGTCTTCATTAAAAAATCTTCTTGTGGCTTCCCTGGGCACCTCCATGCGATATCCTGCACAGTCCTTTCCTACAGGTAATTTTCCCAATTGGTAATAAGGTTGAATGCCGGAACTTCTCTCTTATCCCGGTAACAAAAAACTCCGAGTGGGCTTCCCCTTAATAGTGTGGTGAGCTTCAGTTTCTCGAGGAGCCAAATCTGAAAAGTAGCAGGGCTTCCCTGATGATGATCTAGTCTAAATTTATGGCCATAGCTCATGTCATCAAATCCCTTGAATGTTTCTGCAAGAACCGTAGGGATGATGTCAACTCCCTTCTTCAACTATTTTACTACCTCAATCAGAACAGATGGTGCACCATGCATAGGAGTGCAGAGAACATAAAGAGCTATCATGCAAAGTAAATAAGCATCCAAGGATTGCTGCTGATGGATTCCTCCCATTAGTAGATATTGGATAAAGATCTAAGCGACCTTCAGAATGTCAATCTTCCCATACCTGACAAACTGATTTTCTTCTTCGTCTTTCCATTCGAAGAAATCCTGAATTTTCTCTAAGCAATCTTTCTTCAAAGAGGATTAAAACAAACTACCTTTGGGTGGAGATAGCATACAAACCCAAAATTCTTCAAAAGTTGGCAAATCTCTGCTAATCCATACCGAAATACATGCAGGTCGACATCCCAGTGTTGAGGCACCTATCGGAGTAATTGGTGATGTAGCTTCAGACATCCAACTTGGCCAAGAAATGATACAATTATGGATTCTTGTAATCCTGGTGCCATCATATTTATGTCTAAGGTCCATTTCCTCAACGTCTTATCCAACAAGCCCATGAATTTTCCTAAAACCAATACAAACAATGAGATATGATGATTTATCAAAGCATTACTCATTAGCTTATGATTCAAACAAGCTTTTACCGCTGTTATATCAAGCTCTTCTTTTTTTTTTTTTTACTTTGACTGATCAAGGGTGGAGAATAAACTTGCCTTGATAAACTGGTGTCGGGTGGTGATTTTTTTTTAGGGGATAGAATCCTAAATAAGAATGGATGGACCATAGGTGAATGATAGATACCTCATGGCCTTACATGCCAAATGGCAATTGTTTGGGGATAGAATCCTGGATAAGAAGTGACAGACCAATTGGTGGATGATAGATACCTAATGGCCTTTCATGTCAAGTGGCGATTCTTGGGGGACACAAACTATGATGATCTTTTAAGATACCTTGATTATTAATTTAGGAACCAATTTATTGCCTTGAGATGGTTGAGACCGCACTTGCACATGTCAAGTTACCTATGTATCCCTCGAAAGGAATCAGGTCTAATGTAGTTTAGGCTATTCACCCTTTCAGACATAATATTTCTTAAGTTGATCCATATTGACCAGTTCGGGTATTTCTTCGCCGTTGTGGTCTATGAGCTTAATAGCCTTGCCTAGTAGAATTTCTTTGACAGTGAATGGGCCACTCCAGTTGGGCCTGAATTTCCTTTTGGGTCATGAATTCGGGCTCTTTGTTCCCGAAGAACAAGTTCACCCACCTCTATGTGACAGAGCTTCACATTCTTATTGAAGGCCCGGGCCATTCTCAGTTGATTTTTTTCAGCTTATCCATAGCTTTCATATGCCTTTCGTGGAGACAGTTGAGCTTATCATGTCTGGACTTCACCCATTCTCCTTCAGGTAGCTGACTATCAAGGAGTACCCCAAGGGATGGTACCAGGATTTCCACAAGTAAAATTGCCTCAACCCCATATACCAAAGAGAAAGGGGTTGCCCCTGTCGAGGATCGTATAGAAATTTGGTATGCCCATAAGGCAAGGGGTAACTTATCAACCCAATCCTTGTGTGTTTTCACCATTTTCTATAGGATGAATCTGATATTCTTGATTGCTGCCTCTACTGCCCCATTGGTCTACAGCCTATAAGTGGTAGATCGATGCCTTCTGATACTGAACTTTGTGCAGATTTTGTCAGTCTTGCCCCAAAAATCCCTAATCTGATATCAATTCTTGAGGTACTCCATATCACACAATGATATTTTCTTAGATGAATTTGGCCACCTTAGCAGATGTGAGTACTGCACTACATAAGATTGGGCTTCTACCCACTTGGTGAAATAATCAATAGCTACCAGGATGAACTTATAGCCATTGGATGCTTTAGGGTTGACTTTTCCAATGTTATCGATGCCCCAAGTGGAGAATGGCCAAGGTGAACTAAGTGAATGCAGCTCGGTTGGCGGGATATGTATGATGTTAGCAAATATCTGACACTTATGGCATTTTTTAACAAAGTCCACGTAATCTGCTTCCATTATGTTCAAGTAATATCCTAGCTTGAGGATCTTCTTAAATAACATCTTGGCATTCATGTGGGGTCCACAAAGACCTTGATGAGTTTCTTCTATGATAGTTATAGATTGTTCCTCATCTACACACAACAACTGTATTCCGTCATAGGACCATTTGTATAACAGATGCTCTTGGAGAATAAACTGGGTGGCATATCTTCTTAGAAACTTCTTCTCTCTGTTAGTTTTTTCAAATGGATACTTTCTTTCCCTGATGAAATCCACTATGTGAGTGAACCAAGACCGACCATCCACAGTGAGAGAGTTTATGGAATTCTGAAAAATGGGCTTACATGATTGTTCTACCAAAAATGGTTAGACTCTTGCCAGAGGGTTGCACTCTACCATAGAAGCCAAGGTTGTAAGGGTATCAGCAAACCTGTTGTCATCCCTCTAGAAGTATTCAAACAAGATCTTCTCAAAGTGTTCAATCACCTTTTCCAGATGTTCTTGATATGGCTTTAACTTTTCATCTCTAATTTTTCACTTTCCTTGCATCTGACAAATGACAATGGATGAATCTCTATAAACCTTGATCCTTTTCACCCCAATGGTAAAAGTAGTTTCGAGCCCCAAAGCACAGATTCATATTTGATAATATTGTTAGTACAAGGGAAGTCGAGGTAAAACGATAAAGGCAAATAAAGGCCATCAGGAGTGACTAGCAATATTCTCGTGCCACATCCCTTCTGATTGGCTACTCTATCAAAGAATAACTGCCATTCATTAACTGTATCCTTTTCCTTTACTGCTACAGTTCCTTCATTAGGAAAGGCATGATCCAAGGATCTTCCATCTTCTGTGGGATGAGCAGCCAAATGATCAGCTATAGCTAGACCCTTGATAGATTTTTGAGTAACATAGGTGATGTTAAACTCTGATAGTAAAAGTAACCAACGGGCCATCCGTCCTGTTAAGGCTGGTTTCTCGAAGAGATATTTGATGGAATCCATCTTTGAGATTAAATGCACAGAATAGGAAACCATGTAGTGTTGTAACCTTTTAGCTTCCCAAATCAACGCAGCACAAGTCCTTTCTAAAGATGTGTACCAGGTCTCATATTCCAAAAACTTCTTGCTAAGGTAATATATGGCATACTCTGCCTCCTTTTCTATTTCCTTTTATGCTAGCAAAGAGCCCATGGAATATTCTCCCATGGACAGATACAACAAAAGTGGTTCTCCTTCCACTGGCAGTGTCAATACTGGTGGGTTCATAAGGTTTAAAGACTTGTTGGCATTAGTCATTCCATTCCATGGACTGAGCCTTCTTCAGCAGATTGAAAATTGGTTCACAAATTATGGTCAATTGAGCTATGAATCTACTAATATATTGGATGTGACTTAGAAATCTTTGTATTTGCTTCTCAGTCTGAGGTGTGGGCATTTCCTGAATTGCCTTGATTTTGATAGGATCAACTTTAATGCCTCTTTCACTCACCAAGAAGCCTAACAACTTTCCCGCCTTTGTCCCGAACACCCACTTTTAAGGGTTCAACTTCAGCTGATACTTCTTGATTCTTTCGAAGAATCGCCTTAGTGCTGGAATATGCCCCTGCCAATCTTTTAACTTTACTATCATGTTTTCCACATAGACTTCCACATCTTTGTTCATCATGTCATACAATATGGCCATGGCTGCTCTTTTATAAGTTACCCCGGCATTCTTCAGTCCAAAAAGCATCACCTTGTAACAATAGGTTCCCCACGGAGTGGTGAAGGCTGTCTTCTCAGGGTCTTCTGGGTGCATGATTATTTAGTTGTATCCCGAGAATCCATCCATGAATAATAACAAAGCATGCCCTACCGTATTGTCCACCAATACATCAATGTGAGGTAATGGGAATCATCTTTGGGGCTTAATTTGTTAAGATATTGAAAGTACACACACATGCGCACCTTGCCATCTTTCTTCAGTACTGGTACAATATTGGCCAACCAATGGGGGTACTTCACCACTTGTAGGAACCCCGCATTCCATTGCTTCACCACTTCTTCTCTGATCTTTTCACTCCATTCTGGTTGCATTCTTTGGAGCTTCTGTTTTATTGGCTTTGCTTCAAGGTAAGTCGGTAATCAATGCTGTACGATGTTGGGGTCGATACCAAGCATATCCTCATAAGACCAAGCAAAGACCTTGGTGAATTTCCTCAGAAGATTAATCATTCATTCTGCTTCTTCATCATCAAGGGTAGTTCCAATTTTTACCTCTCGAAGGCATTGGTCGGTTCCTAGATTAATAACCTGAGTATCCTCACTGATGGGTTGGGCTTTCTTTGGTTTGCATTGTTTTATTAATTCTTAATATTTATTAAGATCATCATCAAAAAAAGGAGGCAAGTCATACTTGGAATCAGGAATTTCATTCATGAAAGAAGGAGTAATAGACTCGACATTTAAGGAATTTAGACTCTTCTCAAGAGGGGAGGTTGACATAGAATCATAAACAACAAACTCAACTATAGACTCGATAACTGGCTTGATGCTTTTGCCAGGGATAATTAGGCTGGTTGACTTAATAGCATGAGTAAACTTGAAGCTTTCTCCAATGCTTGTCCAGTTCATAAGTGGTTCAGTGGCCTGATGGATGAGGAGATGTGGCAAAGGGCCTTCTTCTTCTTTTGAGAAAGTTGCTACTATTTCTTTAGGGGTGTAATGGTTCCTTTGGACAGGTGCCCGCTTCCTCATGAATACCAACTGATTAATCACGTGCTCTTGGAAGCCAAACTTTCTGAGGGGTGAAGATCGGTGGAGAGTGCTCAATCCCTTTTCTATGAAGTCTATCTTTTCGAGCCTGCTGAGGGATGCTATCCTACTGCCTCAGTCACATCTTTGACCATCTTTTGGAGCCTTCCCATTGCAATTGGTTTGGGCACAGTACATACAAACCATCATCCTCTATGCTCTCCTTTGTTTTGCATACGTGCATCTTCCTCCAAAAGGATGGGCTTTGAGCTCATGCAACTCTCGGTCCCTTGGCTCTTGTAGGAGGAAGCAAATGAAGTCTTTCATATCAAGGGAAAGTGGTAGACTCCAGTGAGTCTTATCTTCTTTTCCCACTCCATTTTTAGGAGGACTCGAGGACTTGGTAATTCTTTAGATTGGATTAGTGTTGTGGGGTTGCTGGAGGTAAACCCATCTTCAATCATTGTAGCTTCCACTATCCTAGTAATGAAGCTGTCTTAATCACTTTCCTTAACCAGTATTTGCTATTGTTCCACTTCATGAGTCACCCAATCGAACTCATCTTGGAAAAAAACTTCAACTCCTGGTTGCATCTTGGTGGCGGTTTCATCAAACCACGGCTCCACATTTCCACAAAAAGGGAAGTCCTCTCCTTCTTTCACGAAGTACCCATTAAGAGTAGGATAGTAAGTGATGAAAATCTTCCTAGTCATCCTCAGCACTTTCTGCCCTTTAATAGTTGGGGGAGTGTACTCAAGACCATTCTTCCCTTTGTTTATTGCCAAACTGGGGTGCTTTGGAACTACTTGATGATATTTCCCTAGCCCCATGCCAGGAAAGTACTGCATATTCTTTATCATCTGATTCACTAGCAGACTCTAGATAGCTTCATAGATAGCTGGGATTTTCTCCTTTGGAGCTTCTTTGGCAATGGCTACGCAAGTGGTGTCTAATTTAAAACCACTCAATTGCACCTCCTGGTCTTGTTCTTCCCCATTTTCAATATTGGCCAAACTGTTAACCACTTCAAGATCTCCGGCCACTAAGACCACCTTACCCTCATGAATGAACTTCATTTTTTGATGGAGACTAGAGGACACCACCTTTATAGGATGCAACCAAGTCCTCCCCAAGAGCATGTTAAAATCTATCGGTATATTAATGACTTAGAAATCAACATCAAACTTCATCGGTCCAATCTTTACAGCAAGAGTAATGATGCCAAAGATCTTCCTCTTGGTATTATCATATGGCCTTATGGTTTGGGTGGTTGGCCTCATTTCTTCCAAGTTGATGCAATACTTTTTGCTGATCTCAATGGTAGCACATTCAATGCGGACCCATTGTCAACAAGAACCTGGGGAACCACTTTGTCAAGGCATTCAATTGTAATGTGGAGAGCTCGATTGTGTTGTGTTTCCTCAGGAAGTTTGGAATATAAGAACTTCAAGGACTGCACTGCATATGTGCCCCTACTATATATGAGAGGTATGTCAGATTTATCTCGATTGGCACTTACACATTAGCGAGAGATCTCCAGACTGCTTCACGGTGTGAAGGGGACGCCATCAACAATCCCCAAATGGAGATTTTTTCGTGGACTTCTTGAGTTGAGCCAAGACTGGGTTCTCTGGCTCTTTCTTCATGCTACTAGTTTCGGCCTCATTAGCCTTTGGCTGTTCTACTGCATGAGCCTTGCCCTTGTAGTCTTTCTCACTTCTATTTTCCATCACGTTGATTGATTTTTTCATAATAATCTCCATGGGATAACTATCTTCATCGTCACTGTTGGTTAGGGCGATTACCCCCACCATAGAATCATTTTCTTCTTCTGATTCTCCTTCCTTGCTTGGCGTGGGAAGTCGAGGACCTCCACAAATATCCATAGCCCTGACTTATAGCTTCTTGACTACATTGGAAAGTTGTTGGAATGTAGTGTCTACCACCTCTGCGATTGTGTTATCTGATCCTATTTCCTCCAGATCATTCAATTGCTCCCGGTAGTACAGATCACTAACGGTTACTTCACCTAGCATTTTAGCAATTTCTTCTATCCTTTCCTACATCTTTAAGGTAGTGGAGTATACTTCACACAGCTTTTGTTCCGGCTAGACTAGGGAATCTAGTTCACCCAAATAAACTTGCATCGACTCTCTATATCCTTCAACACTTTCTGAATCTGACGTAGAGTCATCTCCTCCCGTGCAGAGAGAAGGGTAAATGCCACCTGTTGGATCAACTATTAGATTATCACCACCAATAGCATAAACTGAGAAACATATCGGATGTTCTGGTGAGTAATATTCTAACTCATCATCATAATCATTGTACCAAGGCCCTTGGTAGTCATCCCAGTCTGGATGCCCATCATCCCCTTGAGAATCAGAGTTATCTCCATCCTTCTCATCTTCATTTTCATCCTCATCATAATCATCATCATCCTCTGTGTCACTTCCTATGTGGATTAAGGAAGTGTATTCCTTGATCTGCTCCCTTATGGCCAATGTGGTTACTGCTCTGAGAAGAGCAGCTGTAATCTCTTCAATTATACGGTTGTCTTCGAAGCTACGAGAGCTGAATTAGAGAAGTGGGATCACTCTTCTAGTCTTCCCCTAATGCATTTACTGACCCTATTGATGATATCATCTTTGGGGAATCTGGTAGTGCAAGCATATCCTTCCAATCATACTCGTTTGTCCATCCTTCTTTTGGGTTATACACCAAACCTTGAGAATGGGATTGGTAGGAGGGTGATGAGAGATATGAATTGGGATGGTATGAAGATGATGTAACGTGAGGGGTAGGATATGAAGACTGGGGTTGATAGGATGAAGAGGTTCCTCCACTTTGATGGTGGGGCAAAGGTTGATGATATAGCAGAAGCTGATAATATGGTGGAGGTTGATAATATGGTGGGGGTTGGTAATGTGGGGCGGTGGACCCTTCTGTGGATGAGGAAGGATGAATGATGGGCATATGATCATCTGATTCTTCTTCTGATGATTCTCTCTTTTGGGGGTCCTTATGACTCCAACCCTTTGACTTATGATTCTTCTGTAAGCACGGGTATTCATATAATTCTTCTTAGCTCTAGGTACAATAAGTTGAGTGTGGTCACTCTCTGCAGTTTTTTCATCCAGATTGGTCATATGATCAGGGAGTGGATTGGTATTGACATTGGAAGGTTGTTTGACCTTGACCTCAATGGTTCCATTGTCTACCAAGTCCTGAATTGCATGTTGTAAACCCAAACATCTTTTAGTAGTGTGCCCCTTCTGTGTGTGGTAGGCACAATACTCATGATCCCTATACCAAGCTAGAGGAGGGTTGGTGATCACTCTTGGAGCCACTGTCCCTAGCAATCCTTGCTTCTTTAACTTCTCTTATGTTGTCGTTATGGGCGTTCCGAAATCAGGAAACTACCTTCTTGGGTGAGGGGCCCATTGGGTAGGTGCATCTGCTTGTATTATGAAGGGCTATGAAGAAGTGGCTGGTGAGGCTAACTACTGAACGACACTTACCACATTAGTTTCTGGACCCTTTCCCCATCTGACTCAGTTGTTCTTGCTTGCATCTTGGGAGGATCCTTGATACTGGGCCTCTCTCAAAATTTTATTCTCCACACGCATTCTAGTGGCTATTAAGGCATTAAAAGTTAACAAATGTTGATAGTAAAGAACATCATAATAGGATTTTGATAGGTTTTCTATCAACATCTCTACCTACTTTATTTCTTAAGGCCTATCTACCATCTTGGCGGCCTTGTCTCTTAATCTCATCAAGAAGGCGGTGAATCCTTCTTTACGCTGCTGCCTCAGTGTCTTAAGCTCCCCAACGTTTGGCATCCACCTCAGTATTGTAGGAGTACTGCTTGGTGAAGGCTTTCACTACCATTGCCCAATTTTGAGTTTGTGATGACTCTAACTATGTGAGCCACCTCAGTGTTGGTCCTGATAAGGTTAACATAAAGGCCTGCCTTATTTGGTTATTTGCAAGTTGCTACGACTTGGAAGACTTTGAGATGAGCCTTGGGGTCTCCTGACCCATAAAACCTATCAGTCTACCACTTGATTTTTTCTAGAATTCTTACCCTAAAGAAGAAACTCATTTCCTTAGAATCCACTGTTTGGCCTTCAGAGCCTTTTCCTGCTCGAATCATATTCTCCAACTTCTCTAACTGCTCTATGAGTTTCCTTTTTTTCTCCATCTTCGGAGGCTCAAAGAGGACATGTGCTATAAATTCCTCTTCTTCATCTTCAATCACTACCCTAGGAGGAGGGACCCTAGAATAGGCCCCTCATTAACCATTCAGATGGATAGGTGAAGATCCTCTCTGACCAGTTGGTCAGACATACTTTGGTTCTCCTGAGTCAACTCGAGAATAATTCCCACGATGACCTGTAGCTCCATTCTATTCCATATCTCCTGTAGCGATGCTGGCTCATTATTCCTGGGATCAGCTCTGGGAGGGTTCTGAAGTGTATGTAATATCTTAGCTATCCCTCTCTTGACTTCAGCAATTTTTGTCTACAGGGTCTCCACGGGATGGACCCAGGCCAATTCGAGTGTTTCCATGTTGGGTGGATCCATGCTTACGGGGCTGTAATCACCTGGTAGTAGATAATCTCAAAGAGATGACGAAGGTGATTCTGAACTTAAGCGAGTCAATCGATTACCTTGATACGTCCAAAGGGATGGTAGAGAATACCTGAGGTGTGAAATTGTACCTGAACCAAAAGTGGTTTATTTTAGGATTCTTAAATTCTCAACCCCTTGTTCATACATTCATTAAATTAACAAACATTAATTCATCCAAAGTCAGTCCGCTAAATGGTAGGGGTGGATAGTGTTTGATGCCCTTGGTCCACCCAATGTCATAAGTGAGAAGTTTATACAAATGGCTTATTGAGAATATTCCCATAAGACATTCCATGTAATAAAGTCATGCTTTCCTTGCTCTTTTCCCACAAGGTTTCCTTCCTCCTGATTTTTCTCGGGACTTCTCGGGACTTGACGTGACTCTGACGAGATTGCCCCTAAATCACATATCAGGACTTTTACCTTAAGGAGGAGGGACACCTTCTATCTGAAACCCACTTTAGGAAAGTAATTCTTTATGACAGAAATATAGTGTAAGAACATTTCTTTTCAAGACTGCAAACAAGTTCTACAATTAGCTTATGGCGCTTCTAGCTTCTTCATATATTTTTTACATGATGCAAGCATGTGGTGGATGCAATAGGACCGACAAGGCTTCCTTGACAGGATCTATATACGCAAGGTACGTGATCCTTTTGATGTACCCATAGGTACGAGATCAAGGGGGTGACTTCCTTGCCCATTACTCATAACTACACACAAGGTTAAGCAATTAGCCACGGGTTGGTGAAACCATGAGTCATTGTGTGAAAAAGTGTAATGTAGGGTAACCATCATTCGATCTCAAAATGCTGTAAAGTGCTCGGACCTCCCCAAGGGTGCTGGCACAAATATGGACATCCTCGTCATTTGATGATGCATTCGATCTCAGAATGTTATAAAGTGTATGGACCTCCCCGAGGGTCATGGCACAAATACAACGTCCTCACCGTTTGACTATACCTTTCATTCTTATATAGGAAGCAAGTATCATTTGCTCTCAGAGAACTCTCCATGACATGCACTAACCTCCCCGAGGGTGCGGGCATGATAGGGAGTCCCTCGCCAAATGATTTCACTTCAAGCATGATGCATGATGCAGTTAGTGAATACAATTACAAGCATAGGGTTAGCCAAACATGTTTTCAAACAAATATGGTGGAAAATGTTCTTGCATTTAAAGGTAGCATCTAGTATCAAAAGCTTGAAATTTATCCCCAGCAGAGTCGTAATTGTGTGGGTCATGGTCGGAGGAATGGACTATGCATCTCCCCCCATCCTCTCTCCTCTCTCTTTCTTCACTTTCACGTGAGGGGAGGGGTTCGTGTCATGGTGTGCTTTGCTTGTGGGCCCCTCACTACCGTATAACTACTTGGAGATACATGGGGGCTTATTTCGTAAGAGTGTAAAATTCATCATTTAAGACGGGGGTTTTGATGATGGCCCAATTCTGGGATCGGGATCATGTAAATGGGGTTTGGAGTCACCACCTAGGGTTATGGGCCTAGGACCCAAGGTGGGCCAGATTCTTGAGAAAAGGGCTCAAAATTTGGTCTGATCCAGAGATTTAGGGGAGTGTCAGGTTACAGAGTTGGGATGGTGTTAAGCACCCAATCTACCTCATTTAACCGGTCTTCTTGCTAGATGCTTGAGAACGGACATTTTCTAAAATTATTACTATTCCACATGTATGGCTAAGTTATCACACATATATACATTAATTGGATTCAAACTACTATATACACTAAAACAAGGCATATATAAAGTCTACATTATGACAAGTTGGTTGAGAAATTATACCTGAACTTAACCCCTGTTTCGGGTCAATAGGGGTGGGCCCCTGACTAGTACCGGTTCGGATTATCTTTCGTGTTCTCCTAGCTCAGGGGAAGATGGTCTTGACCTCCAACTTCCTTTCTTGAGAGATGTTGATTGGGATGGTAATCAGACAGAGTTTCGGCTAGGAACAGTCACTTTTGGATTTAGATTCGGACAGAGCTTCGGCTAGGGTAGGCTATTTCTAGATTTGAATTCGGACAGAGCTTTGGCTAGGGAAGGCTATTTTTGGGCTTGGGATGAGGTGGCACTCTGGCAGAGCTTCGGCTAGGGAAGGCTATTTCTGGATTTGGGATGAGGTGACACTCCGACAGAGCTTATAGTTTTTTCTGGCCAAATAGGAGAGGGGAAATCCCTTTATCCAGTGGACAAAAGGGGAGCTCTTACCTAAATTAAGGGGATAGGATTTTTGTCCAATGGGTAAAGGGGGAAGTTGAGGGCAAAAATGGGTGGGGAGGACTTTCATCTAGTGGGTAAAAGGGGGTTTTGAAAAAAACTCGAGGAGTGAAATTTTAGCCAAAAAAAGGTGGCTTTTAGAAAAGCAGAAGGAGCCAAAAAAAGGTAATTTTTGAAAAAGCTAGGGGAGAGAGAAACACTAGTCCCAGCCGCTGACGGTGACACACGAGACTAGGCCAATGTGCCTGAGGTATGGTTAGTTAAGGCAGGTAGTGCAGGTGATGTCACGGGTGCACGACGAATGACGCACAGGTAATGACCGAGGTGGTGTGGGCATGGACAATGGGCATGGGCATGCATGGGTGTACAGGCAATGTGCACAATATGCGGGTCAGGCTGGCATGGGTGTGTGGGTATTATGCGCACAGTACAGGTAAGGTGTGTGTAGCCATCGGAGGCACGCATGTTTGTCAGGTACAAGCTGCGATGGGGGCATCTGAGTTGCGATGGGGAGTGTAGCATATAGTAGGGGCATGCAGGCCAGGCTAGCTAGCTGGCTTAGCTTGTCGGTGTGCGTGACATGTAAGCGGTAAAAATATGATTTTCCAGGGAAGATTACGGGCAATCTGACGGTCCAATTTTGAAGTACCATATATCGTCAAAATCATATTTTCGAGCACTATCTATGGTCATCTTGACCAGATTCCTTCGTATATAAAAGGTAAAAATTAGACCACCTTCCCTCCCGCACGAGGGTTTCTAGGGTTGCAGGCCCTGAAGTGTGTCCATCTGCATCTCTGTTGGTCGAAAGTTGGAAGTCGTGTCCAATATCCATATTTCATCATAACCAGGGGAGGGTGACAAAGTTGGGTGTCTACACTATGACTCCATTATTGGGAAAGGCATCATCTCTTTCATCTTCTATGGGGTGGGCAGCCAAATAATCAGCCATAGCTTGCCCCTTGATATATTTTTGAGTAATATAGGTGATGTCAAACTCTAATAGCAGAAGTAGGCAGCGGGCCATCTTTCCTGGTAGGGTTGGTTTCTCAAAGAGGTACTTGATTGGATCCATCCTGGAGATTAAACATACCGGATAATCTACCATGTAGTGTTGCACCCTTTTTGTTGCCCAAATAAGTACTGCACAAGTTTTTTCCAAAGATGTGTACCATGTCTCATATTCCAGGAACTTCTTGCTCAGGTAATATAAGGTATGCTCTGCCCCCTTTTCTATCTCTTTTTACGATTACAATAAGCCCATAAAATATTCTCCCACTGATAAGTACAACAGAAGTGGTTCTCCTTCCATTGGTGATGTCAATACTGGTGGATTCATGAGGTATCCTTTGATCTTATCAAAAGCTTGTTGGCATTGGTCATTCCATTTCGTGGGCTAATCCTTCTTCAGCAACTTGAAAATCAGCTCCCTGATCATAGTCAACTGTGCTATGAACCTGCTGATATACTAGATGTGAC
This sequence comes from Macadamia tetraphylla, assembly GCA_022985045.1. Taxonomy (NCBI): domain Eukaryota; kingdom Viridiplantae; phylum Streptophyta; class Magnoliopsida; order Proteales; family Proteaceae; genus Macadamia; species Macadamia tetraphylla. The sequence goes on along the minus strand of CM040965.1, from coordinate 31,997,283 downwards.
CCAGAAATCCTTGTATCTGCTTCTCAGTCCGAGGTGTGGGCATCTTCTGCATTGCCTTGATCTTGATAGGGTCGAGTTCAATGTCTCTTTCACTCACAAGAACCCTAACAATTTTCCTACTGCTACCCCAAGTACACACTTCTGAGGATTCAACTTTAGTTGATGCTCCTTAATCCTTTCAAAAAATCACTGTAGCATGGGAATATGCCTCTGCTGATCTTTTGACTTCACTATCATGTCATCCACATAGTCTTCCACATCTTTGTTCATCATGTCATGCAATATGGCTATAGCTGCTCTTTGATAAGCGGCCCCAACTTTCTTTAGTCCAAAAGACATCACCTTATAATAGTAGGTTCCCCATGGAGTGGTGAAGGCTATCTTCTCATGATCCTCTGGATGCATGCTCACTTGGTTGTATCCCGAGAATCCATCCATAAATGATAACAAGGCATGCCCCGCTGTGTTGTCCACTAATACATCAATGTGAGGTAATGGGAATCTATCTTTAGGTCTTACCTTGTTAAGATCTTGGAAGCCTATGTACATTCATACCTTGCCATCTTTCTTTGGCACTGGTACTATGTTAGCCAACAATTAGGGGTACTTCACCACTTGTAGAAACCCTGCATTCTACTGCTTCACAACTTCTTCTCTAATCTTCTCACTCTATTTTGGCCGCATTCTTCGGAGCTTGTGCTTTATCGGCTTTGCTCAGGGTAGGTCGGCAAGTGATGTTGTATAATGTCAGGGTCTATACCAGGCATATCCTCATATGACCAAGCAAATACTTTGGCAAATTCCTTTAGAAAACTAATCATCTGTTCTGCTTCTTCATTTTCTGGGGGGGTACCAATTTTTACCTCTTGAAGGTATTAGTCGGTTCCTAGATTAATAATCCGGGTATCCTCTTAGGTGGGTTGGGCTTTCTTTGGTTTGCATTATTTTATTAATTCTTGATACCTTCTTAACTATATTGGAAAGCTGTGCAACTGTTTTGTCTAACATTTTTGCAAGTGTGGTATGTCCCCCAATTTTTTCAAGGACTCTCAACTGGTCAGTACCGCATTGTTCACTAATGGCTACTTCACCTAACATTTGATCAATCTCATTAGCCTCAAGTTTGATGTCTACCAAACGATTATAGCCATAAGCCATATGTTCTTCTATAGGATTTCCTTCACCTTCAAAGGTGATCTCATATCCTTCACTATCTTCTGAATCCGATGCTGGCTCATTTCCTTCCACGTGGATCATGAGTGCTGATTGAATTACATCTGTGGGATCAATCATTGGGTCATCTTCACCGAGGGCAAATACTAAATATCCTCCCAGATCTCTTAGAGAATAATATCCGGACTCATCATCTTCGTTATTATCCTAAGGCCCCTGTTAGTTATCCCAATTTGGGTACTCATCATCAACTTGAGAACTAGAATCATCTCCATCCTTGTCATCTTCACTGTCATCCTTTTCATCATCCTCTGTGTCACTCCATATGTGGATTAAGGAGGTGTGCTCTTTGAATTGTTCTCCCACTGCCATTGCTATTACTGCCCTAAGAAGGTCATCTGTGACTTCTTCAATGTTCTCCGGGTTGTCCTCCTGGGGTATGGTGGACTAAATTAGAGAAGTGGGATCACCATCCTGGCCTTCTCCTAAAGCATTCACTGATCCTGTTGATGAGGTCATCTTTGTGGAGTCTAGTAGCACAAGCATATCCTTCCAACTATACCCGTCCATCCATCCTTCTTTTAGGTTATACATCAAACCTTGTGAATAAGATTGGTATGAGGGTGATGAGGGATATGAGGCGGGGTGGTATGAATGTGATGTGACATTAGAGATAGGATATTATGATGAAGATAGGGTGTGATAAGATGATGAGGTCTCTTCTCTTTGATGGTGTGGTGAAGGTTGGAGGTATGGTGGAGGTTGGTAATGTGGTGAAGATTGGAGTTATGGTGTGGTGGATTCTTCTATTGATGAGGAAGGATGAATGGTGGGAGTTTGATTTTTTGATTCTTCTTCTAATGATTCTCTTCTTTTGGGAGTCCTTATGATTCTAGCCCTTTGACTCATGACTTTCCTATAAGCACGGGCATTCATATGATTCTTTCGAGGTCGGAGTGTGATCAACTGAGTGGGGTCACTTTCTGTTGCTTCCTCACATAGTCGGGGAGTGGATTGGTATTGATATTAGGAGATTACTTGACCTTGACTTCAATAGTCCCATTGTTTACCAAGTCCTAGATTGCATGCTGGAGACCTATGCACCTGTCAGTGTTGTGCCCCTTCTGAATGTGATAAGCACAATATTCATGATCTCTATACCAAGCTATTGGAGGGTTGCTGATTACTCTTGGAGCCACTATCCCAAAGTAATCCTTGCTTCTTTAGCTTTTCATACAATGCTGTCTTAGGTATTCCCAAATCAAAGAACTATCTTCTTGGGCAACGAGCCTTCTAAGAGGGTGCATCTGCTTCTATCATGAATGGTTGTGAAGAATTGATAGGTGAGACTGACTGTTGGACCACACCTACCACATTGGTTTTGGGACCCTTTCCCTGTCCAACTCTAGTGTTCTTGCCTGCATCTTGGGAGGATCCTTGATACTAGGCCTCTTTCAGAATTCTGTTTTCTACACATGTACCGGTGGCTATCAAGGCATCAAAATTTTATAGATATTGATAGTAAAGGACATCGTAATAAGGCTTTGATAAGTTCTCAATCAACATCTCCACGTGCTCTGCTTCTAAAGGACGATCTGCCATCTTATCTGCCTTGTCCCTAAACCTCATCAAGAAGGCAATGAATCCTTCTCTAAGTTATTGTCTCAATATCTCAAGCCCTCGATGTTTCACATCCACTTCGGTGTTGTATGAGTATTTCTTGGTGAAGGCTTTCACCACTGTTGCCCAATTTTAGGTTTAGGAAGACTCCAACTGGGTGAGCCACCTTAGTGCTGGTCCTGATAGGGTTAACATAAAGGCTTGCTCCATCTAGTTGTCCGCAAGTTGCCATGACTTGGCGATGCTAAGGAAGACTTTCAGATGAGCCTTAGGGTCCCTTGACTCCTGACTCATCAAATCTATCGGTTTGCCATTTGAACTTTTTGGGGATTCTTACCTCAGAGAAGAAACTCATTTCATCAGAATCCATTATTTGGATTTTCAAACTCTTTCCTATTCAGAGCATATTTTCTAATTTCTCCAATTGCTCTCTAACTTATCTTTCTCTCTCCATCTTTAGAAGTTCCATTCGGACACGAGCCACAAACTCCTCTTCCTCATCTTCAATCACTACCATAGGAGGAGGGACCCTGGAGTAGGTCACCCATTGAACATTCAGACGGGTAGGTGAAGGTCCTCTCTTACTAATTGGCCTGACTTGCTTTGGTTCTCCCACGATGACCTATAGGTCTATTCTAATCCAACTCTCCTGTAGCTTGTGCTGGTTCAGCCCTGGGAGGGTTTTGTGAGTGCATACAATATCTAAGCTATTCCTCTCTTGACCTCAACCATTTCTGGTTGCAAAGCCTCATGGGGTGGACCCATGCTTGCCTGGATGATTCAAGGTCATGTGGGTCCATATAAACTGGGTCATAGTCACTTGATGGTAGACAATCTCGAAGAGACGATTGAGGTGACACTTGACTTAATTGAGTCAATCGGTTACCCTGACATGTTCAAATGGACCGCGGGGAATACTTGAGGTATGGAATTGTGCCTGAACAAAATGTGGCTGAGGTGGAATTGTGTCTGAACCAATTTTAGGGTTGGGTTACTTCAATCAGTTGTCATCTCTTTGATTAGAATTGAGAGGTCACGACCATGATCCGTAAAACATCATAGCTGGGGGAAGGTAACAAAATTGGGTGTCTACACATTATTATATTGTGAGACAAAATGCAGTGTGGTCAAGGTGGTTCCAGTACCGTGATTGTCGTATGGTTATTGCATTCATACATTGATTATGTGCATTAGATTAGATGTAGTTATGGATTACACTTTGTGGCCGATGGTATCCTGATATCATGTACTTTGGGACTGTATTTGGAAATGGATATGCTTCGTGGCCAATGGTAATCCAGGTGTTTCGTAGTCCATACGCAACTACTTTGTATGCTAGAATAGGTATATAGTTGTGGGTTACACCTTGTGGTCGATGGTATCCCAATATCGTGTACCCTGAGACTATACATGGAAATAGACCTGCTTCATGCCATGGGTAATCCTGTTGTCATGTGATCCATACTAACTATATCATTATGAGATGCATGTAGGATACTGTGGTTAGATGGCATTCCCCATGCTACGTCCCCTTGCCAACAGGTGGTAAGGTGTTGGATAACCTAATGGTGGTATGTTTGATGAACCTTCCCAGAATGCCACACCCGCAGTATGATGTGATTATTACCAGAGGTAAGAACTTGTCTGGCATGGCCAATGGTGATCCTGATGCTATGAATGCCAAGAGGAGATTATCAGGGGGTTTGCTGGGTGATCGATGGATGCATCCTAGGATTGGCAGGCTCCTAATCACGGTTAGGGCTTATATCACTGTGTAGTCAATGTGCGAGTTTCAAGACTAGGGATCTAGCCTAATGTGTCATAGTAGCATTACCTGACTTAGTTGTATTATTAGGTGGTTTAATAAGTAAATGGATTACATCATTTGCATCATGGACTATGTGTTTAATTTCTGTATTTATGTCATCATGGAATATTATATATGTGAATATTGTGCTTGGTTGTGTATGAACCCCACCCTTCATTGAGCAAGTCAAAAGGTCACCCCACTTATATGCTACTTTTTAGATGATGATACAAGTATCATAGTGCCGTTGGGTGGTGACTCAACCTCATTGGGGCCTGACTATGGAGTAAGTGACTAGTGGATGCCAGAAGCTAAAAAGCATGGTCAAGATTGTGCTTGCGACTACTATTCATACCCCACACCATAAGATGCACAACATCGTATTTTTGATATTCTAATATTGACCTGGTGATTGTATACTCATGGGTTTATTATGTATAAGTCTTGAATTATTATAATGGAATAACTTGGTTATATTTATATGATATCACTAGATGTTCCTCAATAAAAATTTATGATTTTGCTATTATACACTAATTTTACTGCTATTGGTTTAGTTCGTGTTGTGAGATTGTGTATGTTAAGGTACTGCTATCAGAGATCCTGATAGGTTTGTAAGACGGGTACGCATCTTATTTACACCACTAGTATTCTTAATGGTAAGTTGGGTTTAATGGAATTGGGGTGTGACAGCTTGGTATCAGAATGTGATGCTCTACCTTAACTCACAATCTTACTCGAACCTTGACTGGGAATTAGGATTAAGAAAATAAAAATCTTAAGACAACAAGTAGTAGAAATTTCACAACTAGGAGACAAGTATAGGTGTCAAAGCCATTTCATTATAATAAAGAATTTAAATATTCAACTTACACCAAACATTTCTTAAAATAAATGACAAAAAGCGGGAAATCCTAATTAACCTAGAAATCTAGGAATTCAAATGACATAAGCAAATGACAAAAAGTTAAATGCAAGCTAACACCTAGAACATCAAAACTGTGAAGGAAAGCTGGTTGTGCTAGAAAGCATAAAACGGGAAATCCTAAGACTACTATGGTAACATAAGCCACTACTATTGCTAGTCCTGCTGTTGATTCTACCCCTGGCCTTGAGCTTGGTTCTGACACTGTGCTCCCAGCCCTGGCACAGGAATGGTAAGGTGGAAGACCATTGCCTACATTTGTGCCTTAAGGGAGGCCACCTGATTGTCCAGAAGGCAGTAGCTCCTATCCATACTCTCTATCCAATTATCTATCCTCCTCAGTAAATCGGTGGTGGTATCCAAGCGGGTCATCACGTCATTAAGTCTATAGGGCCTTGAACCTCTAGAGCCCCTAGAGGAGGCGGCAATAGAAGTCCCCATAGTCTGAGGGTTAAGTGGTGGAGCACCTCCAGTAAGAAACACATATGGAGGGGCAATAGGATCAGCACCTCGTTGACACTCCTGATCACCATCGTGACCACCCCCATCACCACCTCCCAGTTGGTCCTCTACCTCCATTGGCTAATCCCTCTCAGCCTCATCCTTAGTGAGCTCATCCATGTTCAACTTCATCTTCTTCAGAGAGTCTTAGTTGAAGTCCAAGACATTAGTCCCCAAGCTTTCCTCATCCTCCAAGTCCACACCAAAGTGTAGGAAGACCTTAGTTAGGATCCATCCGTAGCAAAGGTTTCCAACCGTGTGTGTCCCTCCCTTAGACCTTGTCACCATGGTCCACATCAAGAAGTAAGGGAGGCGAACTGATAAGCACATTTATGTGTGAAATCTTAGGTAGTAAAGCATGCATTTTTTCATATTTAGAATAGAGCTACATTGGGTTTTTCTTTGTTTTTGCATGTTTTGCATTTATAAGGCCTTCAGGACTATTGGGCTCCATATCTCCAATTTTGCATATAAAGAGGTCTTGTCTCTTTCCATGGCTACGAAGAGGATAAAATTTTAAGCAAGATGGATGTGTTGCATTAAAAGTACACATTTGTTCTGGCACCCATACAAGTGATTATCCTTTTCAGGCCAAAAAATGAATAATGGACTAGAAGAGAACCGAGATGCAGGCCTAGTCCTTCTGCAGTTGTCCCAGTGGTACAAGAGAATATTTCAGATGCCAACAAAGTAAGACGGACCCACCTTAGGTGCCACTCTCTCTCCTCCCTGGACGATTTTGAAGATCCTATTTTTTTGGAGATTTTGTGAAGATTTTTTCTCTCCTAATTTCCACTTAAAGATAAGGGGCATAGAAGGAAATTACAATTAAATTAGAAGATTGTCCAAATCTTGGAAAATCGTCCAAGAGAGGAGGCTGCCCAAGGTTGAAGAAAAGAAAGAAAAAAAAAAGAGAAAAAAAAGGGAATAAAAGTTTTCTATTTTATCCCCCTATCTCTCTCAATCTACACCAAATAGGAAACCCGTCAATCACATCCTTTTCTCCCCTATTTTCTCTCCTTTTTTCTCCTAATTCTTATTTGTTACCTCATCACACAAATTCGGCTAAGAGGTTGCACACAAAAGAGAAGAAAAAAATATAGGAAAAAAAGGCATGAAATAAAAAAATCGCCCTCTTTTATATTTTATCTCTCTCTCTCCCCTATCTCTATTAATGCAAACCGTCCAAGGAGGGGCGATCATTCTCGTAGGGCATCCTCTCTTTTTCTAGATTTCTTCTTCTAGGTTTTTAGTTGAGCTCTCTCTCTCTTTAGTTATTCTTCTTAGTGTTTTTTTTTTCTTTTTTTTTTTTTAATTAATGCAAGTCTTTGTTTATGCTAATCAAGTTTTTATTGTTCAAGCAATTCAATTTATTGGAAGGTGTAATAATTTTAATTCTCTAGTCAACTCTTAGATCTAGGTGACAGGACCCAAGCTTTGAAGCATTTCTGTGCAAGTGTAAGTTTTTCTTCAAGATTTGTTTTCTCCAAGCCTAGCAATTTCAAATTTGGTTCATTATAGATCTGGTTTTTAGGGCTAGTAGTATTTCAAATCTCAACCAAGTTTTCAAGTTCAAGCATTGAAGTTCAGGTAAGTAGGCTTTTCATAAGTCTTCTCACCCCCCTCTCATTCCCTCTTCTCACTACCCATTCATTCTTAATTTAGGATTTTAATTTCTGTTTTTACTTTGATGTTTTCCCCCAAGGTCCTTGGCTAGATGCATGTGTTGGCTTTGCCCTCTCTCTAACTATGTGTAATATCCCAACTGAAAGACAGGGCTAATTTGGACTTTCACACTTTTTCACAGGTTTGTTACTGCGATTAGTGAGGAATTGATTTTGGTTGCAATCATGTGCTTGAAAGGTAATATGCTTGGTCATGAGGATTGGTTGGGTAGTAGTATATAGTTGTTTGGTCTATTGTCTGTTATAAAATATGTATTCTTATTTGTGAACCTTATAGCATCTAACTAGCTAGTTTAGTGGTTAAGACCTGATGTCTAAACAAATCCTATGAAGTGAAAAAAGAGGAATTTAAGTTGTATTTTTATTTTGGGCAATTTGTGGGCCACAATTGGAATTGTCAGAGAAAGTTTTCAAATTTGAATTAGGAGACTTCACACAACTCATTGGAGTAAGATATCCCTCACCTTAAGGAGAGGGAGTGGTTGTATCCAACAAGGAAAGAGAAAAAGGAGGGAGAGAGAAAGCCCACGTTTGAGAGAGGACGGTGGAGATTTTATCCCAAAATCGTGGAGTGAGGGAGAGATTTTAGAAAGAAGATAATTATAGAAAAAAAAAAGGAATTAAGGAAATTAGGGGAATCATGGATGAGATGGAGAGGGGGGACTGTTTTCTCTTCTATTGTTTCTAGAGAAGAAGATGGTTGTTTCTAGAGAAGAAGAGGGCTGCAATATTTCATTCTTACTTTTTTTTTTTTTCTATTTTACAATGGAGTGCACATAATTGCTGCCTATATTAAAGAGAGAAAGAGGAACAATTTGCTACTATTGTTACTACAACCTTGTTCCCCGAAGATTTGAAAAGAACTTCAGCAAGCTTACTCAAATCTAAAGTAAGAAAAGTCAGGTTAATGCATTCAATGCTATATATATATATGGATTAACCTTCATATTTTCATAGGTACATTTTGGAAATCTGAAATCTAAATAGGGTTTTTGCTATTGGAAGAGTAAATCAATTCAATAGTTTAGAATTTGATTTTATGAAACTTATTTGGATTTCATCTAGCTATAATAGATATTTAAACTTCTGATCCCATGATAGTAATTCTATAATTTTGGGCTAGTATTATATTATATAAAGTTTTAAATCTTTGTTAAAGGAGAGGATAATGGTATTGGTATAAAGGTATGATTATAAATCAATGACGGTCTCTTATGTATGAGAAGTTAACTGATTCAAGTAAGAAATAATTTTCCAGCTGAATCTCTAAAACATTCTCTTAAGAGGATTTTGGTGTTGCAAGAATAGAGTTCTAGAAATTTTCACACAATAGTCTAAAGGGATAAAAATGTATTAAACCAAATAGGATCATGAAAGGATGGGTACTAAGGTTGATTCAGCAAGCTTACTCAAGTCTAAAGTCTGAAGAGTTAGATTGGAGGTAATTGGACAGTGGTAAATCAACATTTGAAATTGATCTTATCAGATTAGTGAAACCCACAGAACTTTAGTAATACTTTTTATTTAAGTTGTTTTTCTTAATTTTATTTTGTATTAGAGATTATATACTAAATCAGTATTATTAGTTTTCACGTACTGTTATGAAATTTGATTTGAAATACTATGCATGTTATTTTATAAACTATAAATAAAATGGAACATTATGGGATTGCCACCCTTCCAACAGGGGGTCATGTGTTGGGATGGAATTGTTAAGCCCAGGAGTGAGGCAAAAGCGTGATGTTAAGGACATTGTCCAGTGCCGTGAGCCAAGAGCTTTCCGCTCACTATTCCATTGTGGTTGGGTATATAGACCGGGGGATGAGGCAAGAGTGTGACATTAGGGCACATGGTTTCCCCTCCATAGGATCCCGTTACCGGATCCGAGAGCCAAGAGCCTGAGTCTCATTCCTGTGGTTACGATGTATGATTTTAACTATAATTTTAGCAATGCCACTCTTTGAATCCTACTAGAATTGTTAAATGGAAATCGATTTTGCGAATAATTGAGGTCATGACATATGTAATGGAGTTTGCTATATTTTTCAGATTTACTCAATTTATGTGTTGATATACCACCATTTCTGAAAGCATCTATTTACCAATATTGTATGGTTTGTTCCTTTCATTCACTAAGCTTTCCCAATCTTACCCCTTTTTTTTTTACTTTCCAGATGTAGGGAATCAAGAACTTTGCTATTGTGATGAGCGCACTGGGGATACTAGAGGAGATGATGCCAAGTTTTGGAATAATTGATGCTTTATTGGATATTAGTTATGCATTTATTAGAATAGATTTATTTATGTGGGATTTAGATTTCTATCACTGGGAGTGTTTTAAGGTTTAAGTATATGGATGTAACAAAACTTATCTTATCTTTTATTTGTGGTGTCACAAACACCTTTAGACTTTGGATTATTTGAGTTTATTTACTTAGATAATGATTATACTCTAATTAAGACTTTCGCTGTATTTCGTGATGAGTACATTGAGGTTTATTGGTATTTTAGTATTTTGGTTCAGTTTCAATTCATACTTCTAAAACCGCATGATTTTAGGGATTTTTAACAACCCTTCCCCCTAGGACGGTTTTGGGGTGTTACAAGGTGGTATCAGAGCAAGATCTTAGAGTATACTATGAGCTAGAAACTGATGACATAGGACTTTGAACATACAGATACTACACCTAGGATTAAACTATTATTCTAGGGTGGTTTATCTTGGTTTCCATTTATTAGATTTCGTGGATGTGATATATTACTTTTGATCTAAAGTGTACCTATTATTGGCAGGTACAAATGGGTCCCCACAGAAGACTCCCACTTCCTCCTCCACCAGCAACTGAGGATGCCCTACCACTAGCACCAGCAGTAGCTAAGGGTATTCCCGCACCACCTCCACCACCACTAGTTGAGGATGCTCCATCACCACCACCTACAGTAGTTGGGATTACTCAACAAGATTTCATGGATCATTTATTACATTTATGAACTTTATGTAGCAATAGACTGCATCTGGTGGTATCCAACCGCAACTAGGATAGTATGCACAACACCAGGCTATAGCTGAGGATAACCAACCATAGCAAGAACAACATGCCCCATATAAAGATGATAATGGCAGGATCAGGGAAAGGTTCAAAAAGGTTGGGCCACTTGTTTTTAAGTGGGTTGGGACAAACCCTTTGTCGCCTTCAGTGTGGATAGAAGAGATGGAGAAAATATTTATTGTCTTAGAGTGAACAGATCGCCAGAGGGTCACTTGTGCCACTTTCATGCTGCATGGAGAGGTCAACATGTGGTGGAAGACCTCCAAACAGATCTTGATAGCCGAAGACTCGATGATTACGCTGGCAAGATTTATAGATGCTTTCTACAAGAACTACTCCATAAAAGCATGAGGGAGAGAAAAGAAGTAGAATTTTTAGAATTAACTCAGGGGTCTGACTCAATGATGGATTACAAAAGGAAATATGAGGAATTGGTATAGTTTGCACCAGACCACATTAAATCTAATGCCAAAAAGGCTAAAAAATTTGAGAGGGGATTGAAGTCCCAACTGAGAGGAGGGATCACAATATTGAAGCTGGGGTCTTATATAGAGGTGTTGCAATGGGCATTGATCTTAGAGGAGAGCTTGAGAGACACTTCACAGAGTAACTCTAACAAAGTGCAAGGGAAGAGGGCCATGGATAGTCATCACTCTAGGGAAGATAGACCCCTTAAGCATCAGAGAACTTATCATGAGCAAATTGCACAGGTTCCTTACCATATTTGTGGTAGATATCATAATGGGTAGTGTAGGCAGACTTTTGAGAACTGCTTTAGAGGGATGTAATATCCCAACATAAAAGACAAGGCTAATTTGTACTTTCACACTTTTTCACAGGTTTGCTACCTATGACTAGCTAAGGAATTGATTTTGGTTGCAATCAAGTGCACGAAAGGTAATATGCTTGGTCATAAGGATTGGTTGGGTAGTAGTATATAGTTGTTTGGTCTATTGTCTGTTATAAAATATATATTCTTATTTGTGGACCTTATAACATCTAACTAGCTAGTCTAGTGGTTAAGACCTGATGTCTAAATAGGGAGGTTAAGGGTACAAATCCTATGAAGCGAAAAAAGAGGAATTTAAGTTGTATTTTTGTTTCGGGCAATTTGTGGGGCCCACTTGGAATTGTGAGAGAAATTTTACAAATTTGAATTAGGAGACTTCACATGATTCATTGGAGTAAGATATCCCTCACCTTAAGGAGAGGGAGTGGTTGTATCCAACAAGGAAAGAGAAAAAGGAGGGAGAGAGAAAGCCCACATTTGAGAGAGGACGGTTGAGATTCATATTCAAAAAAATAGGGATTTAAAGAGGAAGGCAGTTATTCAAATAAATAAGGATTTAAAGAGGGAGATAAATAGGCATTTAAAGAGGGTGGTAGTTATTCAAATAAATAAGGATTTAAATAGGGAGATAAATAAATAGGCATTTAAAGAGGGTGGTAGTTATTCAAATAAATAGGATTTAAAGAGGGAGATAAATAGGGATTTAAAGAGGGTGGTAGTTATCCCAAAATCGTAGAGTGAGGGAGAGATTTTAGAAAGAAGATAATTATAGAAAAAAAAAAAAGGAATTATGGAAATTAGGAGAACCATAGATGAGATGGAGAGGGGGGGTTGTTTTCTCTTCTATTGTTTCTAGAGAAGAAGTGGGCTGCAATATTTCGTTTCTTTTTTTTTTTTTCTATTTTGCAATGGAGTGCACATAATTGCTACCTAGATTAGAGTGAGAAAGAATAACACTTTGCTGCCAATGTTACTGCAACCTTGTTCCATGAAGATTTGAAAAGAACTTCAGCAAGATTACTCAAGTCTGAAGTAAGAAAAGTCAGGTTAATGCATTCAACGCTATATATATATACATTCAAGCAATATACTAGAGTTCCAAAAAATTTCACACAATAGGGTAGTACAGTCTGAGAGGAAGGGTACTGAGGTTGACTTTATTTTTCGTATAGGGAAGAGTTAGATTGGAGGTAATTAGACAATGGTAAATTGTTATTTGGAATTGATCTTATCAGGTGAGTGAAACCCATCGAACACTACCACTACTTTTTATATAAGCTGTTTTTCTTAATTTTATTTTGTATTAGAGATTATATACTGAATCAGTATTGTTAGTTTTCACATACTGTTATGATATTTGATTTGAAATACTGTGCATGCTATTTTATAAACTATAAATAAAATGGAACATTATGGGACTGCCACCCTTCCAATAGGAAGTTATTTGTTGGGATGGAATTGTTGAGCCCAAGAGTAAGGCAAGAGCATGACGTTAAGGACATTGTTAGATTTCGTGAGCCAAGAGATTTCTGCACACTCTTCCATTGTGGTTAGGTATGTGGACCGGGGGGTGAGGCAAGAGTGTGACGTTACGGAATGTGGTTTCCCCTCCATAGGAGCCCATTACCAAATCCGAGAGCCAAGAGCCTGAGTCTCATCCTAGTGGTTGTGATGTATGATTTTAACTCTAATTTTAGTAGTGCCACTCTTTGAATCCTACTAGAATTGTTAAATGGAAATCGATTTTGTGAATAACTGAGGTCATGACATATGTAATGGAGTTTGCTATATTTTTCAGATTTACTCAATTTATGTGTTGATATACCATCGTTTCTAAAGGCATTTGTTTACCGATATTGTATGTTCTGTTCCTTTCATTCACTAAGCTTTCCCAATCTTTCCCCCTTTTTTTTTACTTTCCAGATGTAGAGTCAAGAACCTAGCTATTGTGATGAGTGCAATGGGGACACTAGAAGAGATGATGCCCAACTTGAGAATAATTGATGCTTTATTGGATATTAGGTATGAACTTATTAGAACATATTTATTTACCTTGGATTTGGATTTCTATCATTGAAAGTGTTTTAAGGTTTAAGTAGATGGAGGTAATAAAGCTTATCTTATCTTACTTTTAATTGTGGTGTCACAAACACCTTTAGACTTTGGATTATTTGATTTTATTTACTTAGTTAATTATTATACTCTAATTAAGAGTTTCACTGTATTTCATGATGAGTACATTGAGGTTTATTGGTATTTTAGTATTTTGGTTCAGTTTTAGTTCATACTTTTAAAACTGAACGATCTTAGGGATTTTGACAACCCTTACCCCTAGGGCGGTTTTGGGGTGTTACACTATGGAACCATCCTTTTACTTTTCTTATTTATATTGCATCCCTTCCTCTAAATATAAGTAAAAAATCTCTTGTAAGAGTACTCTCTGGTCAAGTAGGGAAGCTCGTATTATTTATGGTGCATCCCTCGGGCTAAGTAGAGATACCTACTTGCGTGCCTCTCTCTAGCTTTATTCCCCTTTCTATTTTCTTTATTTCATTTTAGCACTTTTCTTTTACGTTTATTTTTGTGATTTGAGTATTTAAATTCCTAGATGGCAAATGGTTAGGTTTTTAATTGCAATTCCAATTTCCCTAGTTTTGTTGGTTAGGACATTTTTAGATTCATTTGTTTAGTGTGGTAGTTAGAAGTATATCACCATAATTGATCAGCGCACTTTTGCATTACTAGAAGAAGCCTAAAATAAAGTGGCTGCTCTCCTTGTGTTCGACTCATTAGCTACATTGATCCATACGCTTATGGTTATTTTTAAATCTCAAACACGAACCGGCAGCCCCATGTAGACAAAATAAGTGACATAAGCATGCAAAATAGACACCTCATCAAAGTGGCCATTGGTGGGGAGGACATTTAGTTGAATGACTCGACACACAACTTTTAGCATAGCCCGATAATTGCTAGTTAGGTGCCATCCAGAAGCCTCCCTTGTGAACATGTTGTCCATCACCGACTGGACATCAGAGTTCTGGAACTAATAAGATAGAGTCCTAAGAGGATAGTAGGCCAGCTCTCCCTCATTGGAGATCATCAGCATGTTGGCCAACTCGGCCATACCAAAGGAGATGTCGACCCCCTTCACCCTTAAAGTGATCCTCATCTCCTCAGTGCCGCGGTTCTCACATCACAGGTTACAGTACAAGTGCCTCACAACCCATAGGTAGTACTTTGTGTTTGACTTTAAGATATGGTACCACCCTAGGTGTAATACCCTACTTCTTAAACCCGGTCTGATTACACGGTTGACCCGATTTAACCATGCAGGACCCAAACAGGAGAGAGTTAAGGCGGGTTCCTTATGGACCAAGATGGCAAGGGTGACCTTAAACACAGGCTGGCCAGACAAGTCCAAGCCAGTGCCAGAGGAGACGGGAGTACCCAAGCCGTGTACATGCACATATCATAAGGCCATGTACGGATAAGCAGGTATGTAGCCGTATCTTATGGCGTATACGTATATTACATCTTATGCCAAGAGTGAGATTCGTGCCGAGAGTCGAACTCTGTCAAAATCCCACTTGTTGGCCAAGTTTTGGCCCTCAGGTGGGCGGTCACAGGTGGGCGCATCCGCCCACCTGAGTGACCCACCCGTGAGGTTACAAGATGTTTTAAAAGGTATAAATAGCTATCTTATGTTTTCCTTTTCCTTTTTCTCATTTATGACACTCGGACGTTTGGTGAGAAGAGTAAAGAGGAGAGAGAAAAGAAGGGAAAGAAGAGGAAAAGAGAAGGAAGAGGAAGAAGAGATGGATTTCAGTGGCGCCGAGGCTTGATCTTCCCATTCCGACATCGGAAGAGTGATCTCCAATACGAGATCTACGTTTAGAGGTGAGTAAAGGCTAGGTTCCTTAAACTTTCACCAGACCCAAGTAAAACCCTTGATTTGGGTAGAGTTTCTTGAGGTCTTGTAAATCCCCCTTGAGATGATGAATCTAAGGTTTAATAGATGATCTCTGTGTTGATTTGGAAGGATTTGAAGAAGTGCTTACAAGGTTGGCAAAAGCATTGTGATTTGAAGTGATTTTGGGGTTTGAAGGAGTTCTTGAGCAAAGAAGGTAAGATGGCTTTCCATCCCTTAAATCTAACCTAGATCTAGGTTATAACCATCTTATGAGACCTTGAATGTGTGGAAAATGGGTTGGGAAGAGCCCCATTTGATTCCCCAAAGGTTGGGGAAGGTTGCAAGCGAAAATGGCATTTTTCCGCCAAGACCGAGGGGCCAAGACTGGTGGGCCAAATGGCCCGCCTGAGGGCACCCACCTAAGAGGGCAGACCCTCGGGGCCAACTGGTAGGCCCAACCAGCGGGCCGAACGGTGGGCCACCCTGCTCGCCGGTCTTAGTAGGACCCTCGGGCCCAATCGGTGGGCCCAACCAGTGGGCCAACCTACCCGCCGATCATGACCGGTGGGTCTGACTAGTGGGTCATGACAGGTGGACTGTCTAACCCACCCGAGAGGCTCCCAACGTGATTTTTATGTCCGAACGGACCCAAAACGGACGTGTGACCTTCTTTTAGTATTCTAAACATGATTTTGTCATTGGGTTGGGTTAATTTTGATCTCAAAATGGTGAAATGCTAACCCCACTCACTTATGTTAGGTTCACCAACACGTACGCTTTTCTCATCGGATCTCACCCGTACCGAGCGTGAGTCCTTGTACACTACAAGTAAGTGGGGAGAGGACGTTTGGCCTTATTTTAAGGCTTGTTGTGCATCATCCCATTGTATCTAGATTAGCCATGTCATCATACAAATTATATGTAGCTTAGCCATCCTCACATTATCTTATGCCATGTGTGTTGTGATTATTTTCTAAATGTTAAATGATGATGTGCTTATGAGATGAATGTTGACATCATTGTGCATAATGCATTAATAGACTAGATGCCATAGTCGACATGAAAACGAGAGCATTGGTGGCCCATGGAATGGGACGCGGAGGCACTATGAAATCGTACTATGTCATATAGGAGCATGTGGTGTAGGATTATCACCTTCCCGTGCTACGACCCTTCCCAACAGTGGTTGAGGTGTTGGGTTACCATTTGGGGAAGCAGTGGTCGTGATTGTCGGGTCACTGTGGCAGTTAGACATACGCCCGGTTGGTCATTAGGACAGTCGACAACCTCGGTGGTATATTCAAGAGGGCCAATCGTACTGCTTTTAAATTGCTGGCGTCAGCACCTTTAATTTTTATCATTTACTTTATGTTGAGAGCCGATGGTCGGCATGTTTTACTTTTTCAAGTACTAAAGGTGGGCCTTCTCCGACAACCCTATGGGCGTATCACGGAATGGAGTTCGCGGCTCATACCCGGAGTATACGCGCACTGTGGTTGTAGTAGCACTAAACCAAAGACTTAGTAATGTTGATTAGGTGGAAGTGATTAAAATGAAGTGTATAGCATATAGTGCATATGGTTGTGATTTGTTGTGTGGACTGCTGTTTGGTCCTTCTTTTCACTTACTGAGCTAGTGTGCTCATCCCACGTGTGCACCTCTTTTCGATGATTTTACAGGTCAGCAACCTGAAGAGCATGGGTCGGGCCCCACAGTTGAATTCCTTGAGGAGGATTGGTGGGTCTCTGAGGAATTAGAGCACGACATGGATTGCTCGTGCGAGGGATGTGCGACGGGACCGCAGCTCTGATGCCGAGCTGAGCTTAACTGTTGATACCGAGCTGAGCTCTTCTTCTAATACCGAGCTGAGTCCTACCTTTTGATACAGAGCTGAGCTTTACCTTTGATGCCAAGCTGAGCTTTGCTTTTGATACCGAGCTGAGCTGCACCCTTTGAGTTTTTGAAGATCCCTTTTGTGTACTTGATATGTAAATTGTATTCTTTTGTGTAAATATCATACCTGCGGGCTCACATTTACTTAACTATGTATTACAATTTGGGTATCAAGTATAATGGGAATATTTACAGGTAAATTTAAGCCTTCCGCTGAAATGATGAACACTTTCTTAGTTGTGTGTATGCTGTGGTTGGATACTGTATCAGATGATCCTGGCAGGTTTGGGTTAACCGGTATTAACCCGATCACTGGCCCCGTTTTGTGTGAACGGGGTGTGACAATGGTGGTATCAGAGCGTGATGCTCTATTCCACTCACAGCATACCATTAGACCCCATAGAATCTATAATAGGAAATGGGATTGGGTTAATGTAAAAAATTTAAAGAGTTAAAAGCTAAAGAAAGAAAGTAATAAAAATGGTTGCATTTAGATATTGCATTCATGGCATGCATGAGAGAAAATGAAAGGTTAATTAGTTGATGTCATAACCCATCGAGTATGAGTTTAACGAAATTTTGGTAGCATAACGGCGCAAAACAAGATTTCTAAAAATTTTTCACACAAACACCTGATAAACAACAGATATATATACATCAATAATTATAATTAACAAAAGACACCAAAACTAAACTACACAAGTATTCAAATATACAATTTCACCATAAACCACCATCAAAACACATCACCCCACAAATAAGTCCAGTTACAGCGAAAGTACAAAGAATGAGAAAAGAAAGAAAAAAAAAATACAATAAGATCAACAAAATGAAACAGGTGAGAAGCTGGTGTGGACGAGCTAAGTCCTCACTGATCATCGTCCAATACTACTACGTTCACCTGAGGTCTAGAGTTAACGTTGAGTCGATGGTCGTAGTAGTTAAACCTAGAGTTCACCAGCTGTACATCCCTTCGAAGTCGGCCAAAATCTGCTGAAATGGCATTGGCCATTGTATCCAAGTCCTGGCCCAGTCTGAGAAAGGAATTCTCCAAAGTAGCCTACCTCTCCAGGATGCGTTCCTCCCTAGAAGCAATCTCCTCCAGTCTTCTTAATAGCTGATCTTGCCCATCCTTCAAAGCCCTCATAGTAGACATCATGCCCTCAAAATCATATGCACCACTCTTAGGTGGTGGGGCTCTATGCTGTGGGCCTACAGCTCTAGTGAAGCCAGGATCAGCACCTCTCGACTCCTGAGGCACCTCCTCAAGGATGTCCTTGTCCACAAAATCCTCCTCCCCACCCTGAGGAACATAGTCCTCATCCTCCTCACTAGACTCCTCCTCTATGGGAACATCCTCCCTAGGGGCAGCCCTCCTATCCCTACCTCTCTGAGCTCCTGCTCTCTGAGGTACATCCATAAGAGTGTGGAGACCCACCCTCAATAGATTCCCCCTGTCAAACTTATCTGCTGGAGTCTTCCCCTCCTCACCACTCAGATCCACCCTAAAGAACTCAAAGATCCTGGTGAGGATCCTGCCATATGGAAATCCTCCATCCTCGGGGTGAGAAGTATGGTGCTCCATCGTCTTGAGGATACGTAAGGCAAGCACAAGTGCTCGACACCTCCTTCTAAGGCCGTATAGATGCAGTAAGCTAAGAAGGCCGCCATGAAGCCCACCTGGTTCCGATGACCTCCTCTGGGGAGCAAGTTGAACTGGACCAAACGGGCAAACACACAAACCTCCGGGTAGAATGATGTCTCGGACTTCGAACGCGCACTGCTGCCACAAATGGTCTCATAGATGTGGTCCGATGTCTCCAAACTCATGAACGGGCCCATGGGCTTACTCCTGGGAGGACTATAGCAACGGTGCCCAGCTGAAGAGATACCCAAAATACTAGCCAGGGTGTCCACGGTCAGCTGAATGTCCACCCCCTTCACCATACTAATTATCGCATACTCTCCGTACTGGTAGGAAACCTCTAGGTTGCAGTAGAATCTACGAATCAACTGCTCATAGCACGGACGGTCTATGTGGAGGATAGACTGCCAGCCCAGTGCTGTGACCTCTCCTAAAGCTGAATCTTGTGGAAGTCGTCACCTACCACAGTTTTCTCCATCATTACAGACCTCTTCAGGAAGGCCTGCCAGTTGGTTGCTGCCTCTGAACAGTGGAAGAGTTCCTCATCGTAGTCGGAAGGATCAAAATGTGTAGGTCCGGGTCACCTTGTGTGAGGGGCTAGAGAACTAGTCCCCTTACTCTTCCGTTTAGAAGCGGTGGTCTTACGCCGAGTAGAAGGGGATGAGGGTTCTTTGCCTTTGCGAGATGACATCCTGGCAAGAAAAGAGGAAAAAAAATGGTGAGTAAGGAAGAGGAATAACAAAAAAGGAATAAATAGATGGGTGAGCAATAAGTGAAAGCCCTAAAACCCAAGTCTTACAAATCAAAAATGTGACACGCGAGGAATGATAGAAAGTCTATGGGTGGAATGCGTGGTAAGTGACAAGACAGAAAGCATGGCAAAATAAAAATGTGACAAAATGTGCCAAGTGAGGAATGATAGAAAGTCTATGGATGAAATGCATGGCCAGTGACAAGATAGAAATTATGGCAAAACAGAAATGTGACAAAAGGCGTATAAAGCATAACAATTAGGGAATGGAAAAACCCTAATTCTCAAGGTGCAAGTCCAATCTAAGAAAAAGCTTAAAAGACTCACAATAGAGGAAAGCTTGAAGCTATAGGTCTAAGATTGAAATGCCATCGTAATGCAATCAAGAATATGCAAAAACATTTGCTAATATGCTATTGAGGTCCACAAATACGAAAGGATGTAAAGGGAATCAAAGAAACCAAACACAAAAAGATGGATTTTCATGGGAAGAAATGGGATTTCAAACATAAGGGACTTTCTATGATCTCTACAGCATGTTAAGTACAAATCAAACATAAGGCATTGCATTTGAGTTATTAATTGGGAAGAAAAGAGCAGAAATTGAAGAAATCCCCAAATTTGAGAAAACTAGGGCACGGTTGGGGTTTTCTCTCAAAAAGTGAGAAGTAAATCCTAAAACTAGAAACAAATCATAGAGAGAACATCACATTCACATGAAATCACTGTTCTATGGAAGAAAACACGGAAAGGAACTGAGATTGAAGACTACTCATGAGTTCTACCCCCAAAATGCAAGTTCTGAGAAGAAAATGAGGAAGAAACTTACTTGTAAGTAGAGGGGTTGAATTCTTCCCAAACCACTGGATCGTTGAGTGAGATCGCGAGTGGAAGTGTCACGAAGCCCTCCAAAATCGCCTGAGAGAGAGAGAGTGAGAGAGAGAGAAAGATGGGAGAAAACAAAAGGAACAATTAGTATACCTACTGGTAAAGTTACACAGTTGAAGGAGGTGTATGGGCCGTGCCCAGTGGAAATCAGTGGGAAGAAATTGGAGGCACAACTCATTAAGTTCAATATGCAGAATTTTGATGTTTTACTGGGCATGGATTGGTTGTCGGCTCATTGAGCTAATGTGATGTGTGCTGAAAAGCTGATTAGGGTGACAGATGACGAAGGAAGAGAATTGGTATACCGAGTAGATAAAATGAAAAGGGTGAGAAGGGTCCTTGTCTCCGCCCTTCAAGCGGTAACATTGTTGGAGAGTGGATGTCAAGGCTACTTAGCATCAATACTTGATGTTGATGCAAGGATTACACCTTTAGAAGAGTTAAAGGTGATTAAAGAGTTTCCCGACGTCTTTCCAGATGATCTGATGCATTTACCGCCTAATAGAGAGTTGGAGTTTGCCATAGACTTGGTTCCTGGAGCAGCTTCAGTGTCTAAAGCTCCATACAGGATGACACCAGCCGAATTGAAGGAGTTGCAGATGCAGTTGCAGGAATTATTGGAAAAGGGGTTTATCCACCCAAGTGTTTCACCTTGGGGTGCTCCAGTATTGTTTGTCAAGAAGAAGGATGGTAGCTTGCGTCTGTGCATCGATTAACGGGAATTAAATAAGCTAACCATTAAGAACCGGTATCCATTGCCACGCATTGATGATTTGTTTGACCAACTGCAGGGTGCAAGGGTATTTTCAAAGATAGACCTTAGATCAGGCTATTATCAGCTCAAGATAAAGAGCAGCGACATACCCAAGACAGCATTCGGGACTCGGTATGGTCACTATGAGTTCCTAGTGTTATCTTTCGGGTTAACCAATGCACCGGTAGCATTTATGGATTTAATGAATCGAGTATTTCACGATGTCCTCGATAAATGGGTAATTATTTTTATTGATAACATCTTGATCTACTCCAAGACAGAAGAGGAGCACACTCAACATTTGAGAATGGTGTTATAGAGGTTGAGAGAACAACGATTGTTTGCCAAATACAGCAAATGTGAATTTTGGCTTGAGCAAGTTGGATTCCTGGGGCACATAGTGTCTAAGGCCGGAATTGAGGTGGATCCTGATAAGATGAAAGCAGTAGTAGAGTGGGAAAGCCCTAAAAATGTCACTGAAATTAGAAGCTTCTTGGGTTTAGCTGGATATTACCGGCGCTTCATTGAAAATTTTGCTCGAATCTCAGTACCAATGACTAAATTAACCAAAAAGGGTGTGAAATTCAACTGGGTAGAGGAATGTGAGAAGAGTTTCTAGGAATTGAAGAAGAGGATGGTGTCGGCCCCTGTGTTGACCATCCCTAAAGGCATAGGTGGAATGACAGTCTACACTGATGCTTCCAAAGTTGGTTTGGGTTGTGTTCTCATGCAATGCGGTAAGGTAATAGCATATACATCCCGACAACTAAAGGAGTATGAGAAGAACTACCCCACTCATGACTTGGAACTAGCCGCAGTCATTTTTGCCCTTAAGATTTGGTGACATTACTTGTATGGGGAAAAGTGCGAGATATACAGTGATCACAAAAGCCTTAAGTACTTTTTCACCCAGAAGGATTTGAACATGAGGCAGAGGAGATGGCTTGAGCTCATGAAGGATTATGACTGCGACATTCAATATCATCCCGGCAAGGCTAATGTAGTGGCAGATGCATTGAGTTGGAAGGCACAGACTGTGTCACTCTCATACTTAGCAGTCAGCCCACCACTTGTACAGGAGGCGACACTAATGGATGAAGCTCTCTTATATGAAGGAGCAACCTTAGAGTTTGAACGTCAACCAGAAAACCTTAAATGGATAACTGTATCCTTGGTGGCTCTACAGGTGCATCCGTCTATTAGGCAAGAGGTAATAATGAAACAACCTTTGGATTCTGAGTTACAACGGATCAGAGTTAAGGTTCAAGATCAAACAATGAACGACCCAGATTTTGTTTTAGCCAGTGATGGGGAATTGATGTTTCGAGGCAGATTGTGTGTACCCGATGATTTGGATATACAAGACAAGATAGTGCGAGAAGCACATAACTCCAAATACTCACTCCACCCAGGAAGTACAAAGATATACAAAGACCTCAAACAAAATTACTGGTGGCCAAGCATGAAAGTCACAATAGCTCTGTATGTGGTGACTTGTCTTACATGCCAGAAAGTAAAAGCTGAGAGGCATTGACCTTATGGTACTCTTCAGCCACTCCCAGTACCAGAATGGA
The DNA here is from genome assembly GCA_022985045.1 of Macadamia tetraphylla. Classification (NCBI taxonomy): domain Eukaryota; kingdom Viridiplantae; phylum Streptophyta; class Magnoliopsida; order Proteales; family Proteaceae; genus Macadamia; species Macadamia tetraphylla. The sequence continues at coordinate 31,974,314 of CM040965.1, read as the reverse complement.
AGTGGGATAGGATTACAATGGACTTCGTCACCAGACTACCATGTACACCTAAGGGGATGGATGCGATATAGGTGATCGTTGATCGGCTTACTAAGACTGCTCATTTCATTCCCATCAAGACCAAGTTCTCTATGGCCAAATTAGCACGACTTTACATGGATAACATAGTGCGCTTGCATAGAGTGCCAGTGAGAATTGTATCAAATAGGGATCCAAGGTTCACTTCCAGATTTTGAAAAAGCTTCCAATGTGCCTTGGGATCACAATTGAATTTGAGTACTGCTTTCCACCCACAGACTGATGGTTAGTCGGAGTGAACCATACAGATATTAGAAGACATGCTCAGGGCATGTGCAATGGAAATGTGTGGTAGTTGGGAAGAATATATACCCCTTATGGAGTTTTCCTATAACAACAGTTACCAAGCTACAATTGGGATGGCTCCGTATGAGGCATTATATGGTAGGAAGTGCAGAACTCCTCTGTATTGGGATGAGGCAGGTGAACGTCGAATGTTAGGACCTAAAATGATACAGATGACTTGTGACAAGGTTGATGTTATTCAAGAACGGATTAAAGCAGCTCAGTCTCGTCAAAAGAGCTATGTAGACAACCGCCGGAAAGACATTGAATCTCAGCCAGGAGAAAAGATATTTCTCAAGATCTCTCCTACTAAAAGGTTGTAAAGGTTTCACAGAAAGGGGAAGTTGATCCCAAGATACATTGGACCATTTGAGATCTTAGCCCGAGTTGGCTCAGCAGCCTACATGCTTGCTCTGCCACCTTCACTCGGGGATATTCATAACGTATTTCATGTATCCATACTGAAGCGATACATTCATGATCCATCTCATGTATTACCCATGGAACCAGAATATCTAGAAGCTGATATAACCTATACAGAGCAGCCAGCTGAAATTTTGGACCGAAAGGTGAAAACCCTTCGCAACTGCTCCATTTCCTATATAAAGGTGCGATGGGCAAATCATTCACTTGAAGAAGCATCTTGGGAGAAAGAGGATGAAATCCAAGCCAAGTACCTTCATCTTTTTGAACAACCAGGTATGCTAATTTCGAGGATGAAATTTTCAGAACGGGGGGCTAAATGTAATACCCTATTTCTTAAACCCGGTCTGATTACACGGTTGACCCAGTTTAACCATGCAGGACCTGAACCGAAGAGAGTTAAGGTGGGCTCCTTATGGACCATGATGACAAGGGTGACCTTAAACACAGGCTAGCCAGACAAGTCCGAGCCAGTGCCAGACGAGACGGGAGTACCCAAGCCGTGTACATGCACATATCATAAGGCCATGTATGGATAAGTAGGTATGTAGTCGTATCTTATGACACATACGTATATTACATCTTATGACGAGAGTGAGATTCGTGCCGAGAGTCGAACTCTGTCAAAATCCCACTTGTTAGCCAAGTTTTGGCCCTCAGGTGGGCGGTCACAGGTGGGCGCATCCGCCCACCTGAGTGATCCACCCGTGAGGTTACAAGATGTTTTAAAAGGTATAAATAGCTATCTTATGTTTTCCTTTTTCTTTTTCTCATTTATGACACTCGGAGGTTTGGTGAGAAGAGTAAAGAGGAGAGAGAAAAGAAGGGAAAGAAGACGAAAAGAGAAAGAAGAGGAAGAAGAGATGGATTTCAGCGGCGCTGAGGCTTGATCTTCCCATTCCGATGCTGGAAGAGTGATCTCCAATACGAGATCTACGCTTAGAGGTGAGCAAAGGCTAGGTTCCTTAAACTTTCACCTTACCCAAGTAAAACCCTTGATTTGGGTAGAGTTTCTTGAGGTCTTGTAAATCCCCCTTGAGATGATGAATCTAAGGTTTAATAGATGATCTATGTGTTGATTTTGAAGGATTTGAAGAAGTGCTTACAAGGTTGGCAAAAGCATTGGTGATTTGAAGTGATTTTGGGGTTTGAAGGAGTTCTTGAGCAAAGAAGGTAAGATGGCTTTCCATCCCTTGAATCTAACCTAGATCTAGGTTAGAACCATCTTATGAGACCTTGAATGTGTGGAAAATGGATTGAGAAGAGCCCCATTTGATTCCCCAAAGGTTGGGGAAGGTTTCAGGCGAAAACGGTATTTTCCCGCCATGACCGGTGGGCCAAATGGCCCGCCTGAGGGCACCCGCCTGAGAGGGCAGACCCTCGGGGCCAACTGGTGGGCCCAACCGATGGGCCACCCTGCACGCCGATCTTAGCAGGACCCTCGGGCCCAATCGGTGGGCCCAACCGGTGGCCCAACCGATGGGCCGACCTGCCTGCCGGTCATGACCGGTGGGTCTGACCCACCCGAGAGGCTCCCAACGTGATTTTTACGTCCGAACGGACACAAAATGGATGTGTGACCTTCTTTTAGGATTCTAAACATGATTTTGTCATTGGGTAATGTTAATTTTGATCCCAAAATGGTGAAATGCTAACCCCATTCACTTATGTTAGGTTCACCAATACGTACGCTTCTCTCACCGGATCTCACCCATACCGAGCGTGAGTCCTTGTACACTACAGGTAAGTGGGGAGAGGATGTTTGGCCTTATTTTAAGGCTTGTTGTGCATCATCCCATTGTATCTAGATTAGTCATGTCATCATGCAAATTATATGTAGCTTAGCCATCCTCACATTATCTTATGCCATGTGTGTTGTGATTATTTTCTAAATGTTAAATGATGATGTGCTTATGAGATGAATGTTGACATCATTGTGCATAATGCATTAATAGACTAGATGCCGTAGTCGACTTGGAAACGAGAGCATTGGTGGCCCGTGGAATGGGACGCGGAGGCACTATGAAATCGTACTATGTCATATAGGAGCATGCGGTATAGGATTATCACCTTCCCGTGCTACGACCCTTCCCAACAGGGGTTGAGGTGTTGGGTTACCATTTGGGGGAAGAAAGGATCACGTTTTTCGTCATGGCGGTTAAACATATGCCCGGCTAGTCATTAGGACAGTCGGCAACCCCGGTGGTATATTCAAGAGGGCCAATCATACTGCTTTTAAATTACTGGAGTCAGCACCTTTAATTTCTGTCATTTAATTTATGTTGAGAGCCGATGCTCAGCATATTTTACTTTTCCGAGTACTCACGGTGGGCCTTCTCCGATAGCCCTATGGGCGATCATGATGGAGTTCGCGCTCGCACTGGAGTATACATGCACTGTGGTTGTAGTAGCACTAAACTAAAGACTTAGTAATGTTGATTGGGTGGAAGTGATTAAAATGAAGTGCATAGCATATAGTGCATATGGTTGTGATTTGTTGTGTGGACTGCTGTGTGGTCTTTCTTTTCACTTAATGAGCTAGTGAGCTCATTCCACGTGTGCACCTCTTTTAGATGATTTTGCAGGTCATCAACCTGAATAGCACGGGTCGAGCCCCACAGTTGAATTCCCTGAGGAGGATTGGTGGGTCCCTGAGGAATTAGAACACGACACGGATTGCTCGTGCGAGGGATGTGCGACGGGACTGCAGCTCTGATGCCGAGCTGAGCTTAACTATTGATACCGAGCTGAACTCTTCTTCTGATACCGAGCTGAGCCCTACCTTTTGATACCGAGCTAAGCTTTACCTTTGATGCCGAGCTGAGCTCTGTTTTTGATACCGAGCTGAGCTACACCCTTTGAGTTTTTGAAGATCCCTTTTGTGTACTTGATATGTAAATTGTATTCTTTTGTGTAAATATCATGCCTGTGGGCTCACATGTACTTAACTATGTATTACAATTTGGGTATCAAGTATAATGGGAATATTTACAGGTAAATCTAAGCCTTCGGCTGAACTGATGAACACTTTCTTAGTTGTGTGTATAGTATGGTGGCATACTCTATCAGATGATCCTGGCAGGTTTGGGTTAGCCGGTGTTAACCCAGTCCTTGGTCCGGTTCTGTGTGAACGGGGTGTGACACTAGGGCTTTGAAGCGTTGACGAAGGTGAAACCATCAAAAGTTCCTTGTCCTCACATACTTCCCTGAATCGACATTCCTGTACTCAAACTTCTCCCAATGATCTTGCTTCTATAGAGCAACCAAAGGATCATACTGCTCCTCAAAGGGCAATAGCGGGTGTTGTTGGGCCACAAGATACAGGATAAACATGGCAACTAGACATAGTTGAAAACAAAGAGGATTCCTAAGTTTGGAAGAACAAAATGTAGGTTAGAGAGAATACACAAAACCAAAAAAATATCAAAACCTAGCTCTGATTAGAAGAAGAACTCACCATGGATGCATAGGTGATGGCAATGAATCACGAAATTGCTAGTCGAAGGTGGGGAATGGTTGGGAAAACCTCCTCTAGCCATTTCTCCTCCTTCCACAAAGAGAAAATAGGGTTTTGTCAAAAGAGAATGAAACCTAAGCCTATTTATAGCATTTTGGTCGACCGAAACACCCCACTTGGATCCAGTGAGTGTTTCTGATGAGAAATTTTTTCAAAATAGCCCTCTGTTACCCTCATCGAAAACACTCCTATTGAATCTGGTGAAAATGTTCTGTTTCCGGTGACTTTTTGTGCCTATTTTCGATGAGCATTTTTGGGAGTAAATATTTTTTTTATATAGTATTTTATTTTATAATATTTGCTTCCTTGCTTGGGAGATTGCCTCCTTGCTTGGGAGATTGCCTCCCTAATATGTGTGTGATTAGATTCCAATACCATGTGGAACCCACCTATGCATGCTTTAATCTTAAAATACTCCTTCTGTACGCATGCGCGACCCACTATGGATGTTAACCTTAACATGTTTGCTACCTATGTATATGTGACTAATTAAGACTCCTCAATAGGAATCATATCGTGTAGGAATACCCTATCCCACTCCAATGCGTCACCTCCCGCTTCCCCTAGGTAGAGCCGAGGTAGGCAGTGCAGTGTGCCACTGGCCCTACTTATTCTCATAGCACAAGATGTTGCCAACATATTGGGAAACATAATGCGTGAGGTGGAAGAGAGGCAAACTCAATTCATGGCTAGGATTGATACTGGATCCAGGCTTCTATTGAGGCTCTGAATGCACCTCCCGTACTTCCTACTCCACTGGCACTAGCCTCAGTGCAAGCTGCTCAGCCACACTTCAAACATTTGATGGGATGCAAGGGTAAGTGCACGGAAATGTGCAAGGACAAGTACAGGGGTAATTCCATGGACAAGTACCTGGACAAGTGCAAGGGCAGGCCCAAGTGCACGTAGAAGGTTGGACTAACCTAACAAAAATGATGGAGAAGTTCCAAAGGCTGAGGCCCCCATACTTCTCCAATGTTAACTATGATTAGTTGCTTCCCTTCAGATGGATTGGGGGTATGGAGAAAGTCTTTAAGTTGATGGGCTGCAATAAGGAGTAGAAAATACTATGTGCCGACTACCAATTGCAAAATGAAGATGATGCTTAGTGGAAGGGAGCCCATTATGAGGGTAACCAACCCAACTCCCACTTGGGAAGACTTTAAGGAGACCTTCTTTGGGAACTACTTTCTCGAGAGCTTTTGGGATAAGAGGGAGAGTGAGTTCTCCAATTTGCTTTAAGGGTCCCGATCGGTGCTAGAGTACCAACAGAGGTACAAGGAGCTGTACTACTTTACTCTGGAGCACATTCAAAATGATAAGGCCAAGGCTAGGAAGTTTGAGAAGGGGTTGAGGCCAAACATCAGTTCTAGTATGGTTGGGTTGAAGCTACAGACATATGCTGAAGTGGTCTAAGTAGCCAAGTCCATTGAAAACTGGCACTGGGATAATTTCTCGGCCCAAGAAGGAATTGGGAAGAGGCCCATGGTGTCCTTTGATTCTAGGGGAGCCAGCAAGCTCTCAAGAGGCCCTTATATCAACCCAACTCTAGTCCAATCAAGAAGGCCAGAAGTAAATCGAGCCTCCCAGTCCTCCCACTCTAGTGGTATGTCTCAATCTGTGGGTTCAAACTCTTGGTGTTTTCATATTGACCAGCCAGGTCACCTAGCCCAGACATGCCCCCACCGAAGGCCAAGTGATGCACATTAAACCTACCACCTAGGCCCCAATAGACTCATGCAGCCAACCAACCAGCACGACCATCATAGGGCTAGAGACCACAAGGAAGGGTGTTTGCTATTACCACAGAAGATGCAGAAGCTACACTAGATGTGGTGACAAGTACATTATTAATATCATTTTTACCTACATATATGTTATTTGACTCAGGAGCATCCCATTCATTTGTGTCACTGACATTTGTGAAGAAGATGAAAAATCCACCCAAGAGCTGTCCAAGTTAAATGCACACCTAATCGAGTTGGATATGACTGATTTTAATGCGATTCTAGGGATGGGGTAGTTGTTTACTTATAGAGCTAGCATGATAGGCACAGAGAAGGTGATGGTATTCATACCCGTGATGAGGGAGAATTTACCTTTATAGGGGATAAGCCAAAAAAACATAAGAAGATTATTGTGTCAGCACTTTAGATGAAGAAGCTACTAGACCAACGGTATCAAGGCTACTTGGCATCTATGATAGATATTGAGATAGAGGTCAAACCATTGATTGAATTGAATGTGGTAAGGAATTTCCCGATGTATTTCTGGATGACTTGATAGATTGCCCCTGGACCGAGAGACATAATTTGTTATAGACCTACTCCCCCGACTCGGCACCAGTGTCAAAAGCCCCTTACTACATAGCCCCCAAAGAACTGAAGGAATTATAGGTGCAGCTCCAAGACCTTCTGAAGAAGGGATTCATTAGACCTAGTGTATCCCCATAGGGAGCACTAGTATTGTTCGTCAAGAAAAAAGACAGAAGTATAAGCTTGTGCATTGATTATCGGGAGCTTAACAAGCTAACCATAAAAAATCGATATCCTTTGCCAATGATTGATGATCTGTTTGATCAACTACAAGGTGCTAAGGTTTTTTCCAAGATTGACCTTAGATCGAACTACCACTAGCTCAGAATTAAAGATAGTGATGTCAGCAAAACAACTTTTAAATCTCGGTACATACATTACGAGTACTTGGTGATGCCATTTGGATTGACCAATGCATTGGCTACATTCATGGAATTAATGAACCGGATATTTCAGGATATGTTAGACAAGTTTGTGATTGTATTCATTGATGACATCTTGGTATACTTTAAGAGTGCTGTTCACACGTTTGAGAGAAAAGCAACTCAATGCCAAATTCAGCAAGTGTGAGTTCTAGATTTCACAAGTGGCATTCCTAGGCCACATTGTCTTAGATAAGGGTATAGAGGTTGACCCAGGCAAGGTGAAGGTAGTTCTAGAGTGGGATACCCCCAAGAATGTGGTAAACATTCGTAGCTTTTTGGGATTGGCCAGATACTACAGGAGGTTTATTAAGAATTTCTCTAGCATTTCTACACCGATGACCCGACTCACATGTAAGGGTGTGAAATTTGAGTGGTTTGATGCTTGTGAAAAGAGCTTCAAGAAGCTAAGGCAAAGGTTGGAATCAGCTCTGATTTTGACTATTTCAACTGGTACCAATGGTATGGTTGTGTATAGTGATGCCTACAAGCGGGATTGGGTTGTGTGTTGATACAAGTAGGAAGATCATTGCCTATGCATCCCTCCAGTTGAAGGACTATGAGAAGAACTACCCCATCCATGACTTGTAATTGACAGAGGTATTTTTCTTGGAAAATTTAGAGGCATTACTTGTATGGTGAGAAGAGTGAGATATACAATGACCACAAGAGCCTCAAGTATTTCTTCACCCAAAAGAAGCTCAACATGAGATAGAGGTGTTCGCTAGAATTGATGAAGGATTATAACTGTACTATCCACTACCACCCAGGGAAGGCCAATGTGGTAGCCGATGCGATGCACTTAGTCAGAAATCTCAGTCATTGACTCTTGCATTCTTGACTACCAATGAGCATCTCCTAGAAGAGGCCATGAAACTGGATTTGGTACTATTGGCGGAAGGTGTCACCTTGTCACTATCGGCATTGGTGGTACAACCCAATCTAATGCACAGAATCACTACAGCTCAGAGTACTAATGCATAATTATAGAAATTAATAGCTAATTGTATGGAGGAAAACCGAAGGACCCAGAATTCTCCATAACTGAAGGGGGAATTCTTAAGTTCAAAAGAAGGTTATGTGTGCCTAGTGATGGTGACTTCAGAGATACTGTTCTGAAGGAGGCACACAACTCTCAATACTCAATTCACCCTAGCAACACTAAGATGTATAAAGACCTAAAGTGTTCTTACTAGTGGAAGGGAATGAAAAATGATGTGGCCATACATGTGGCAAAGTGCCTCACATGCCAGTAGGTCAAGGCTGAAAGATAAAAGCCCCATGGTTTACTACAGTCACTACTTATTCTGGAGTGGAAATGGGAGAATATTACCATGGACTTGGTCATAGGGTTACCCCACACCAGCAAGGGTATGGATGCCATTTGGGCAGTTTTGGACTGCTTGACAAAGGCATCTTAATTCATCCAAATTAAGGTCACTTTCTCTATAGACAAGTTGGCCAAACTGTATTGACAACATCATCTAGCTGCATAGTGTACCCATAGCATCATCTTCAATCGAGATCCCAGATTCACTTCCAAGTTCAGGGCATGTGTGCAGAAGGCTATAGGCACACAACTGAATTTCAGCATGGCATTTCCCCCACAGACAGATGGATAGTAGGAGAGGACCATCCAGACCTTGGAGGACCTGCTTTGAGCATGTGGGTAATAACCTATAGTGATTTGTATGTGTTTAATATTATTTTATTATGTCTTATAAGTGGGTCTTCATGAGGCAGTGTACTGACCTAGCTAATGGGTCCAATTTGGTACCTGGACCGAACTGTGAGTAATGGTTTGGTATTGAAAATTTAAATGGTTCAATTATGTAAGGATGGTTCAGTTTTATATTGTTCAAGTGTTTTGGTTCAACCATATTATAATGTTAAATTAGATCTTATGTTGGGTTGGGTTCATTAATGACCCAACCAGACCATAATTCAACCATGGTTAATATTTATCTATTAGGTAATTTAGATAATGGGATTATTTGGGTGGCAGCCCATGATTGGGTTAAATGGCAAAACCTAAGCTTGCCACCTAAGTACTTGGCATGCGAAAGGTTGTTTGTATTACAGTCACATAGTAGCATATGGGTTAGGAAAAAAAAAATGAAAAGGCAAAACAAAAAGAAGAAAATCACCTTTCTTTGTTACATCTTAGTTTTTTAGCAAGAGGAAGAGAGAGAACGATAGAGAGGAAGAGAGGAAGAGAGAAATAAGAGAAGGAAATGGGAAGAATGCTACTGAAATTGAATAGGACACTGAAGATTTGAGAAGATGCATGCAAAGAGTTTTGAAGAAGGTGCAAGAGTAAACAAGAAATTCAGCAAGGTAGGAATTTTTCTTATTTTTTCTACTTATTCCAGGTATGCTTCAGGTTTAGAAACAAATTGATGTTGTAATATCAATTTCCATGAAGGATTGTATTTCCTACCACTATAATTACCACTATAATTGTATTTCCTACCACTATAATTGGAGATTAAATAAAAAAAATAAGTTCAGTTTGGGAGAGAAGGGGTTTTCTTCAAAATTGGAAAAGGTGAGTGTCACACCCCACTTCCAGTAGACCCAACTTACCATATAGGAATACCAATGGTATGAGTAAGACACTTACCCATCTTAAGAACCTACCAAGATCTTTGATAGCAGTACCTTAACGATTCACAATCTCACAACACAACCAAATAATAGCAGCGAAATCGGAGTATAATAGCAGATCATAAATAAAATAGGGAACATCTAGTGGTACTGTAAATTTTCATATTTCCATAACTAGTTTATCTATTTACAAATTTCCAAGACTTATAAAATTAAATTCAAAGTATACTATACACAAATCTGTATCAGAATAACAAAATACGCCAAACACCTCAATGTGTTATGTAAGCACATATATCACAAGCACAATCCTGGTCATGCTCTCCTACTTCTAGCATCCACCAATCACTTACTCCATACTCAAGTCCAAAGGAAAGAGGATCACAAGCCATAGGCACAATCGTACCTGCATGCTGCATCATCATCTAAAAGGGGTCATATATGTGGGATGAGTTTTCCAACTTGCTCAGTGAGGGGTGGGGTTCATACACAACCAAGTAAAAGTAATCACATAAATAATTCATGATATACAATTATAGGAATTAAACACATAGTCCATAATGCTTTTGATGCAATTGATTTTTTTTATTATTCACCTAACAATACAACTCAGTCTAGTAAATGCTACTATAGCACATTAGGCTATATCCTTGGTCTCGGAACTGCCATCGACTACACAGTGAGAAAAACCCTAACTATGATTAGGAGCCTATCGGTCCTGATATGCATCCATTGGTCACCCAGTAAACCCCTGAGAACCCCCTCCTGGCAATCATGGCATTGGTACATCCATCGGCCATGCCAACATAAGTTCTAGCCTCCTATAACAATCACATCATACTGCGGGTGTGGCATTCTGTGAAGGTTTGTCGATCATACTGTAGACACCCAATTTTGTCACCCTCCTCTGGCTATGATGAAATGCAGATCTTGGACATAACTTCTTACTTCTGATCAATAGAGATGATGATTGACTAAGAAAACCTGAAAACATCCCCTACCTAAAAACTCCTAGAAACCCTTGCGTAGGAGAGAAGAGGGTCCAATTTTGACTTTTTATATACAAAGGAACCTAGTAAAGATGACCATATGGATGGATAGTATTCAGAAAAATGATTCTGATGATATATGACAGGCCAAAATTGGATCATCGAATCTCTCACAATCGTCCTCAAAAAATTACATTTACCCGTATGTATACTGTGCACACTGGCAAGCCTACTGGAAACCTAAAAAAATTCCCCACCTACCCAAATAACCCAAATTCATCCCTTACCTAAAAACCTTGGAAACCCCTATGCGGGAGAGAAGAGGGTCTAATTTTGACATTTTATACACAAAGGAATCTGGTCATGATGGCCGTACGGATGGATAGTACTCGAAAATACTATTCTGACGATCTACGGCACGCCAAAATCGTCACCAAAAAATTCTATGTTTGCGTTCATGTTACGGGTGCAGCAAGCCATCTCACCACATCTACGGAACGCAGCGTGCCAACCCACACACCGAGACTGCCAAGAGGCCCGATACATGCTACGCCGCCTTCTAGCCAAGAGTCCACACATAGCCCTCAGGCACGCCGCCATCGCTGCTCGGCCCCCATCGCTACATGCTCCCCCTGCATGTGCCCCCACCCATTGCCTTGAGCCCCCCATCACGCCATGCCCTCGCCTACTATTGCATGGGCCCTCAGCTGCTAATGCATGTGCCCCGCCTTATTATTGGCGTTCTCACTTATCACGTCGTGCCTCGCCGCTACTACCACGCCCGGCTCACTGTGCCCCACCTACCACAGCATGCCTTGTCAGATCCTCGACACACACTGGCTAGCCCGTGCATTGTGCCTGCCCAGCTTGTGCACCTTGCCTACCCACTCTTTCATCCATACCGATCATGCCCCGTGCACATCAACCTAACCTTGTGTGCCGCCGTCAATGGTTGGGATTTGTGTTCCACTAGCCCAGCAGGTGAAGAGATTTCCTCTTCACCCACTTTTACATATGCACTACTCAGCTAGTGTACCCTATGCCGTAACCTCCTATTAGTCTAAAAACCCCCTTTTTGCCTATTGGTTAAGAATTCTCTCTCCTCCCATTAGTCCAAAAATCCACATTTTACCCATTGGTTAAAATTCTTCTTCCTTATTGGCCCAAAATCCTATAAATACCCCCTCTGGATTTTACACACCAACACCAACACCACAACCACCCTTAGAGAGTGAAGCTTTGTCCCCTTTCCTCCTCCCCTCCCCCTTTGAGTTTCTTTAGGTCTTCAGAGCGATCTTCATCAAGATCCGAAATCTTGTTCAGATCTTTGAAATGTTCTTCGGGACTTTGAAGATCTTCAATCCAAGTTCTTAGTCCAATCCATTTTTTGCCAAAAATAATATGTTCTTAGCCTCCCTTCTATAAGTGTTCTTGGTTTTTACCAGAAGTAGAAATCCCACCCCCTTGAGGTTCTTTGGGTCTACGAAGAGTTCTTTGTCAAGATCCAGAGTTCTGTTTGGATCTTCAAAGTGTTCTTCGGGGCTTTAGAGATCTTCAATCCATTTTTAGGTCAATCCATTTCTTTTCAAAAATAGTGGTTCCCAACAGAAGCTCTACCTGAGTGCCCCTAGAATTTTTCCAGAAATACCCATTCCCAGCGGAAGCTCTACCCAAGCACCACCTCATTCTTAGCCCGGAAATAACCTTCCCTAGCCGACGCCCTATCCGAATCCAAATCTAGAAATAGCCTTCCCTAGCTGAAGTCTTATCCAAACCCAAATCCAAAAGTAACCGTTCCAAGCCAGGAGAATCAAAAAGACCATCTGAGCCGGTACTAATCAGGGGCCTACCCCTCTTAACCTGAAACAGGGGTTAAGTTCAAGTATAGTTTCTCAACCGAATCGTCATCATATAGCCTTAAATTGACTATACTTTACTGTATATTAGTTATTTAAATTCAAATGTATATATGTGTGATAACTTAGCCATGCATGCAGAATAGGAATAATTATGGAAAATGTTCGTTCTTAAGCATCTAATAGGAAGACCCATTAAACTGGGTAAATTGAGTGCCTAGCACCTTCCCAAGTCTATAACCTGACAATTATCCTAAATCTCTGGACCAGACCAATTATCGGGCCTTTTTCTGAAGAATCGGGCCCACCCCAGGGTCTTAGGCCCATAACCCTAGGTGGCAACTCCAAATCCCATTTACATGATCCCGATCCCCATATTGGCCATCATCAAACCTCTTTCTCAAATGACTAATTTTACACCCTTACAAAATGAGTCTCCACATATCTCCAAGTAGCGATACAATAGTGCGGGACTCACAGGGTAAGCACCATGACACACCCCTCCCTCATGAAAGAGAAAGAGAGGAGAGAGGATGAAATCAATGCCAGCATTTTCCCCCACAGGGAAGGAATGCATGCGATACTAGATGCTACCTTCAAATGCAAGAACATTTTCCACCACATTTGTTTGAAAATGTGTTTGGCTAACCCCATGATTATAATTGTATTCACTAACCACATCATGCATCATGTTCGAAGTGAAATCACTTACCGAGGGACTCCCTGTCATGCCCACACCCTCGGGGAGGTCAACGTATGTTATGGAGGGTACTCGGAGAGCAAATGATACCCGCTTCCTGTACAAGAGTGTGGGGTATTATTAAACAGCGAGGATGTTCATAACTGTGCTAGCACCCTCAGGGAGGTCCGTGCACTCTATGACATTCTAAGATTGGATAATGGCATTCCCAGATTACACTTTTGCACACAATCACTCACGGTTCCACCACCCCATGGCTAGTTGCTTAACCTCGTTTGTGTCACGATTAATGGGTAAGGAAGTCACCCCTTGATCTCGTACCTCTAGGTATATCAAAAGGATCATGTACCTTACGTATATAGATCCTATCAAGGATGCCTTGTCAGTCCTATTGCATCCACTGCATACTTGCATCATGTAGGAAATAGACGAAGAACGTTAGGAATGCCACAAGCTAATCTGTAGAATTTGTTTAAGGTCTTGAAAAGGAATTTCCTATAATATATTCTAATCATAAATAAATTCTCTCCTAAGTGGGTTTCAGATAAAAGGTGTCATTCCTCTTAGAAATGAAATATGGATGATTTGGCATACGCAATCCAGACTAACTTTTGTCAAAGTCCCGTAAAATGCCGAATTATCTAAAAGACTTGAGGAAACTAGGAGGAAGGTCATCTAGTGGGTTAAGAGAAAGGAAAGCATGACTTTATTGACAAAGAATGTATTAATAGGGGTATTCCAGTGAAGCCATTTGTATGAATCTCCCGCTAATGGTATTGAGTGGACTAGGGGCATCGACACCTACCCAGTCCCTATCATTAAGAAAACTAACTTTGGATGGATTAGTGGTTGTTAATCTAATGAATGCATGAACAAGGGGTTGGGAATTCAAGAATCCTAAAATAAACCGCTTTTGGTTCAGGCACACCCCACACCTAAAGTATTCTCCAAGGGTCCCTTTGGACACGCTGGGTAATCAGTTGACTTGCCTAAGTCCAATATTACCTTCATCATCTCCTCGAGATTGTCTACCACTGAGTGATTGCAGTCCAGTTAACATGCATCCTCACAACCCTGAATCACTTGAGCAAGCATGGGCCCATCATGTAGAGACCTTGTAGACAGAAATAGCTAAAGTCAAGAGAGGGATAGCTCAAATATTAGATGTACTTCAGAACCCTCCTAGAGCTAATCCTAGGACTGAGTTGTCACTGGCTATAGGAGATTTGGAATAGAATGGAGCCATAGGTTATTGTGGGAACTCTTCACGAGTTGACTCAGGAGGGCCGGAGCAAGTTAGGCAAACTGGTCAGAGAGGAGCCTCACCTACTTGTCCAAATTGTTAACAGGGAACCTACTCCAGGGTCCGTCCTCCTAGGGTAGTGATTGAAGATGAGGAAGAGGAATTTATAGCGTATGTCCAAATGGAACCTCCAGAAATGGAGAGAGAAATGAAAGTCAGGAGCAGTTAGAAAAGTTAGAAAATATGCTTCGAGCAGGGAAAAGTTCGGAAAGCCAAACAGTGGTTTCAGATGAAATAAGTTTCTTTTCAGGGGAAAGGATTCCCAAGAAATTCAAGTGGTAGACTGATAGGTTTAATGGGTTAGGGGATCCCAAGACTCATCAAAGTCTTCCTCAACATCACCAAGTCGTGGCAGCTTGCAGATTACCAAATGGGGCAAGCCTTCATATTAACCCTACTAGGACCAGCGTTAAGGTGGCTCACCCAGTTGGAATCATCCCAAACTAAGAATTGGACAATAGTGGTGAAAGCCTTTACTAAGCAGTACTCATACAACACTAAAGTGGATGTGAAGCGACGAGAGCTCGAGACGTTGAGGCAACAACCTAGAGAAGGATTCACCACCTTCTTCATGAGTGTTTAAGATTTAAAATGTAACCGCAATCGACGACGGTAGCTACGGTTAACACAAGGAGAAGAACTTTATTTTTATTTCTTTTAATAATGCTAAAGTGAATGATTATGGTTGTGATCTAATTCTAATTACCTGGCCCTAAACATATGTATCTAAAATAACGCCCCAACCATTCGTCATCTAAGAATTTAAAGTCGCAAGCCACGCAATTAAAATTAAATAAATAAATAATGAAAATAAACAACCAATAATTAAAAAAAATAAATAAATAAAGGAAAAAAAATGCTGAAATAAAAATAAAGTAAAAGAAAGGGGATAAAGCTAGAGAGAGACTCACAAGTAAGTTTCTCTACTTAGCCCGAGGGATGCATCATAATATGAGCTTCCCTACTTGACCAGAGAGTCACTCTTACAAGGGTTACTCTACTTGGCTTTAGGAAAAGGGAGACAGTTAAAATAAAAGCAATAAATTGATGGTTCTATGGCTAGGAGGGGCAAAGCCAACACATACACTAGCCATGAACCTTGGGAGAGAGGGATAGCAATAATGTAACGACTGAAAATAAAAATCCTAAATTAAGAAAGAAAGGGTAGTCAGAAGAGGGAATGAGAGGGGGGAGAGAAGACTACTGAAGGAGCCTACTTACTTGAATCAATGCTTGAACTTAAAAAAAAAATTGCTCCACGGCTCGTGATCTTGTCACCTAGATCTAAGCCTAGAACTATAACTTAAAAAAAAAATTACAACTCAATTTCATAAATCATTAACATAAAAAAGGCTGAATAAAAATAAAAGAGTGCTCGCATTAATTGACATAAAAAAAACTATTACAAAAGTGATTAAAGCAAAAATAGAGAAGAACTAGAACTAAAGAGAGAGCAAGAGAAAGAGAGAGCAACTAAAAAAAAAAGAACTAGAAGAAGAATGAATTGTGTCCCCTCCTCTTACATGAGTTGTATTTATAGGGAATGGGGAGGTAGGGTAACAATTTTCTCTTTCCTAAAAGAGAGAAACCCACAATTGATTGTGAGATCTTTTGAGTCCAAAAGTGCTAAGATGGAGGAGAGAGAAGAGAGAAATAAATTTTGAGAAATTTCCTATAATTTTTTGCTTATTTTCTTTCCTCTTTTTTTTCTAATTTATTTTTCTTCTTTTTCTCTCTCCTAGGGACGATTTTCTTCTTGCTTTGTGTGATTTGGACAATATTTTGGTGATGATGTGGAGGAGAGAGAAGATTTGGACAATCTTTGGTTCTCCCTTTTTTTTCTCTTTCCTTTTTTTTTCTTCTCTTCTTGTGCAGGAACCCTTCCACGATTTTGCTTGTTTCTAATTTGATGTGGAAATCCCTCCATGCCCTTAGTGCTTTAAGTGAGTGAAAAGCAGGAAATCTTCAACAAATTCTCTAAAAAACAACCATGAGATTCGAACTTGAGACCTCTTGGTGAGCAAGGGAATTTTGTACACCATAGCTCACCAACTAAGCTAGGTAGTTGTTGTTACCAAAAACAAATCTTCAATCACTTAAGGATGTGGTCCATCGATCCTTGTTGGCATTTGGAATATTCCTTGTACCTGGGACAATTGCAAACGGCTGGTTCTGCATCTCGGTTCGCTTCGATCCATTATTCTTTTTCTGGCCCGAAAAGAATAATCATTTGTACAGGTGACCAAACGAATGTGTACTTTTAATTGAACACGTCCATCTTGCTCAGAATTTCGTCCTCTTCGCAACCATGAAAAGAAATAGGACCTCTTTACGTGTAAAATTGAAGATATAGCGCCCGATAATCCTTAAGGCCTTGAAAATATAAAACCTGCAAAAAGAGAGTAAAACCCAAGGTAGTTCCATTCTAAATATGTAAAATGCATGTTTTACTACCCTAGATTTCACACATAAATGTGCTCATCAATGAGGTTTAGGGATAAGGCTGCCAAGATGGCAGATTGGCCTTCAGAAGCAGAGCAAGTGGAGATGTTGATAGAGAGAACTTATCAAAGCCTTATTATGATGTCCTCTACTACCAACATTTATAGACTTTTGATGCCCTAATAGCCACTGGTATACGTGTGGAAAATAGAATCCTAAGGGAAGCTCAGTATCAAGGATCCTCCCAAGATACAGGGAAGAACACCAAAGTCAGACGTGGAAAGGGTCCTGATACCAATGTGGTTAGTGCAGTTTAGCAGTCAGTCTCACCAACCACTTCTTCACAACCATTTCTAATACAAGCACATGCACCCTCTCAGAAGTCCCCTCGTCCAAGAAGGCAATTTTTTGATTTGGGAATGCCCATGGTAGCAATGTATAAGAAGTTAAAGAAACAAGGATTCTGGGGACACTGGCTCCAAGAGTGATCAGCAACCTTCCTCCAGCTTGGTATAGGGATCATAAATATTGTGTTTACCACACTCAGAAGGGGCACAACACTGAAAAATGCTTGGGTTTGTAATATGCAATTCAAGACTTGGTAGACAACGGAGCCATTGAGGTCAAGGTAAAGCAACCTCCCAATGTCAACACCAATCCACTCCCCGATTATGTGAACAATCTAGATGAAGAAGCCATAGAGAGTGATCCCACTCAACTTATTGCACCCAGAGCTCGAAAGAATCACATGAATGCTCACGAATTAAAGGGCCAGAGCCATAAGGACTCCCAAAAGAGGAGATTCATAAGAAGAATCAGAAGATTGGACTCCCACCACTCATCCTTCCTTGTCAACAGAAGAATCCACCATACTATATTACCAACCTCCACCATACCTTCCACCTTCACCATATTACCAACCTCTGCCATACCATCAACCTTCACCCCACCATCAAGAAAAAGGAATTTCCTCATCCTATAACCCCCAATCTTCATATCCTACCTCTCACATCACATCATCTTCATACCATCCCACTTCATATCCCTCATCACCCCCATATCAATCCCATTCTCAAGGTTTGATATATAATCCAAAAGAAGGATGGACGGATAGGTACGATTGGAAGGCTATACTTGCACTACTAGACTCCCCAAAGATGACTTCATCAAAGGGATTAGGAGAAGACCAGGATGGTGATCCCACTTCTCTAATTCAGCCCTTTTTACCTCAAGAGGATAACCCAGAGAACATTGAAGAAGTCACAGATGACCTCCTCAGGGCAGTAATAGCATTGTCAGTGGGAGAGTAGATCAAAGAGTACACCTCCCTAATCGACATAGGGACTGACACAGAGGATGATGAATCAGGTCTGATCCAACTTCGAGCCTGTGGTGTTAAGTCCAACCCTATGAAAATCTTCTGATCCATACGCTCTGAATACTACGATCATTTGGAGATGGGAGAATTTGATGGTCAAGAGGACTTTGATGAAGAACCAAGTGGGGGAAAATCAGTGAAGAAGAGGATGATGACGACGATGATGAGGATGAGAATGAAGATGAGAAGGATAGAGATGACTCTAATTCTCAGGAGGATGATGAGTATCTGGACTAGGATGACAACCAAGGGCCTTGGTACAATGATAATGATGATGAGTCAGAATATTACTCACCAGATCACCAAACATGTTTCTTAGTTTATGCTATCTGTGGTGATGACCCAATAGCTGACCTGACAGGTGGCATTCACCCTTCCCTCTGCATGGGAGGAGATGATTCTACATCAGATTCAGAAAATGATGAAGAATTTGGAGATCCAATGTAAGTTTATATGGATGAATAGGACTCCACATTTGAGATGGAAGAAAAGCTATGTGAAGTGTCATATTGAGGATGCAAGGGAGAGTAGAAGAAATTGACAACATGTTAGGTGAAGTAACTATCAGTGATCGTTACTATTGTGAGTAGCTGAATGATCTGAAGGAAATAGGGCTAGATAACACATTCATAAAGGCAGTAGATGTCGCATTCCAATAGCTCTCTAATGTAGTCAACAAGTTATGAGCCAGGGCTCTCTACATTTGTGGAGGACCTCGACTTTCCACTCCGAGTCGAGAAGGAGAATCTAAGGAAGAAGATGATCCTATGGTAGGAATAATTACCATAACAGATAGTGATGATGAGGTTAATTATCCCATAGAAATTATTGTGAAGAAACCAGTCAGTGTGATGGAGACCCAAAGTGGAAGAGATTACAAGGGCAAGGCCCTAGCCGTAGAACAGTTAGGGACTAGTGAGGCCAGAACCAGTAGCTTGAAAAGAGAACTTGAGAATCTAGTCCTAGCTCAACTCAAGAAGTCCCAGGCTAATATCTCAATTTGGGGACTATTGATGGCCTCCCCCATACACCGTGAAGCAGTTTGGAAGTCCCTCACTAATGTACAAGTGCCAATCGAGATAAATCTGACACATTCGCACATATAGCAGGGGTAACATATGTAGTACAATCCTTAATGTTCTTAGAGTCAGAGCTTTCTGAAGGAGTCCAGCACAATCGAGCTTTCTACATCATGGTAGAATGTCTTGACAAGGTGGTTCCCCAGGTGCTTGTTGACAATGGGCCACTTTGAATGTTCTACCATTAAGGTTGCAAAGAGTATTCGCATCAATCTAGAAGAAATGAGGCCAACTACCCAAACCATATGGGCATATGATAGTACCTAGAGGAAAATCCTTGGCATCCTTACCCTTGCCATAAAGATTGGGCTGGTGAAGTTTGATATTGATTTCCAAGTCATTAATATACTGGCATCATTCAACATGCTATTGGGAAGGCCTTGGTTGCATCATGCGAAGGCAGTGTCCTCCAGTCTCCATCAAAAGATGAAGTTCATTCATGAAGAAAAGGCGATTATAGTAGCCGGAGTTCCCAAAGTGGTTAATACCTTAGCCAATATTGAAAATGAGGAAGAACAAGACCAGGAAGTTCAACTAAGTGGTTTCAAATTAGAAACAACTTATGCAGTCATTGCCAAAGAATTTCCAAACAAGGAAATCCTGGCTAATTATGAGGCCATCTGGAGTCTACTAGTGAATCAGATGAAGAATATGTAAATCTTTCCTGGCATAGGGCTAGGGAAATATCATTAAGGAGTTCCGAAGTAGCCTAGTTTGGTAGTAAACAAAGGAAAGAATGGTCTCGGATACACTCTTCAGATGACCTAGGGTCAAAAAGTGCTGAGGTTGACTTGGAAGATATCCGTCTCTTACTACCCTACTCTCAATGGGTATTTTGAAAGAGAAGGAGAGGATTTTCATTTCTACAGAAATGTGGAGCCTTGGTTTGATGAAACTGCAGCAAAGATGCAACTAGGATTTGAAGTATTTTTCCAAGATGAGTTCCACTAGGTGACTAATGAAGTGGAACAACAACAAATGCTAGTCAAAGAAAGTGATCAAGACAGTTGCATCACCTAGATAGCAGAAATTGCACTGATTGAGAATGGGTCTTCCTCTGGTAACCCTAGAACAATGATCTGATTAAAGGAGGCACCAAGTCCTTGAGTCCTCTTAAAAAGAGAATGGGAAAGGAAGATAACACTCACATGGAGTCTACCGCTTCCCATTGATTTGAAAATCTATGTTTGCTTCCTCGTATAAGAACCAAGAGCTCGAGAGCTATATGAGCTCAAGCCTCATCCTTTTAGAGGAAGAAGTGCATATGCAAAGCAAAGAAGAGCACAAAGAATGATGGTTTGCATGTACTGTGCCCGAATCAACTGCAACGGGAAGGTCTATGAAGGTGGTCAAAAATGTGACCGAGGCACCAGGATGGCATCCCTCAATAGGCTTAAGGACTTTATAGAAAGAGGATTGAGAAGTCTCCACCAATTCTCATCTCTCAAAAAGTTTAGCTTTAAGAGCACGAGGTTGATCAGCCGGTATTTGTGAAGAAGCGCGCCATCCAAAAGAACCACTCGTACTATTGAAGAAATAGCAGAACTTTTTCGTAAAGAGAAGACGGCCCTTTGCCACACCTCCTCATCCATCGAGCCAACAAACTACTCCTGAATGGGACAAGCATTGGAGAAAACTTCAAGTTTACTCATGCTATTGAGTCAACTAGCCCGAATACCCCGCAAAAGCATCAAGCCGTATCAATTATGTAGTCAAGTCTGTTGTTTATAATTTTGTGTCACCTCCCTCGAGGATAGTCTAGAGTCCTTGCATGTCCTGGTCTCATATCTTTCATTAATCAAATTTCTGATTCCGAGTATGACGTGCCTCCTTTTTCTAATGATGATCTTAATAAATATCAAGAATCAATAAAACAATGCAAACCAAAGAAATCCTTACCCACTCGTGAGGATACTCGGGTTATTAATCTAGGAACCGACTAACGCCTTCGAGAGGTAAAAATTGTCACTACTCTTGATGACGAAGAAGTAGAATAGATGATTAGTCTTTTGAAGGAATTTGTCAAAGTCTTTGCTTGGTCTTATGAGGATATGCCTGGTATTGACCCCAACATTATGTAACATCGATTGCCAACTTACCCTAGGGCAAAGCCGAAAAAGCAAAAGTTTCAAAGAATGCATCTAGATTGGAGTGAAAAGATCAGAGAAGAGGTTGTGAAGCAGTGGAATGTAGGGTTTCTACAAGTGGTGAAATACTCCCAATAGTTGGCCAACATTGTACTAGTACCAAAGAAAGATGGCAAGATACGAATGTGTGTGGACTTCCGAGATCTTAACAAAGTGAGCCTTAAAGATGACTTCCCATTACCTCAAATTGATGTATTGGTGAATAACACGGTAGGGCATGCTTTGTTATCATTTATGGATGGATTCTTAGGATACAACCAAATAAGCAAGCACATAGAGGATCGTGAGAAGACAGCCTTCACCACTCCCTGGGGAACCTATTGTTATAAGGTGATGCCTTTTAGATTGAAGAACGCCGAGGCAACTTATCGTCAAGCAGCTATGGCCATATTGCATGACATGATGAACAAAGATGTGGAGGTCTATGTGGATGATATGACGGTGAAGTCAAAAGATCGACAGGGGCATATTCCTGCGCTAAGGCGATTCTTTGAAAGAATCAAGAAGTATTAGCTAAAGTTGAATCCTCAAAAGTGTGTATTCGGGGCAACAGCAGGAAAGTTGTTAGGTTTCTTGGTGAGTGAAAGAGGCATTGAAGTCGACCCTATCAAGATCAAGGCAATTCAAAAAATACCCACACCTTGGACTAAGAAGCAAATATGAGGATATTTGGGTCACATCTAGTATATTAGCAGATTCATAACTCAATTGACTACCATCTGTGAATCGATTTTCAAACTACTGAGGAAGGATCAACCCACGGAATGGAATGACCAATGCCAACAAGCTTTTGACAAAATCAAAAGATATCTCATGAACCCATCACTATTGACACCGCCGGTGGAAAGTGAACCACTTCTCTTGTACTTATCTGTGGGAGAATATTCCATTGGCTCTTTGCTAGCACAGAAAGAGACAAAAGAAGGGGCATAGCATGCCATATACTACCTTAGTAAGAAGTTCCTAGAATATGAGACATGGTACACATCTTTGAAAAGAACTTGTGCTGCGTTGATTTGGGCAACAAAAAGGTTGTGACACTATATTGTTTCCTATATGGTGCACTTGATCTTAAGGATGGATCCCATCAAATACCTCTTTGAGAAACCAGCCCTAATAGGAAGGATGGCCCATTGGTTGCTTTCACTATTAGAGTTTGACATCACCTATGTTACTCAGAAATCTATCAAGGGGCAGACCATAGCCGATCATTTGGCTACCCACCCCATAAAAGATGAAAGATCCTTGGATGATGCCTTTCCGGATGAAGGAATCACAACAATAGAGGAAGAAGGCACATCTAATGAATGGCAATTATTCTTTGATGGAGCAGCCAATCAAAAGGGGTGTGGTGCGGGAATATTGCTTATCACTCCTGATGGCCTTCATTTGCCTTCATCATTCTGCCTCGATTTTTCCTGTATCAACAATATTGCCGAATATAAAGCTTATGCTTTGGGGCTCGAAACTACCTTGACTATTGGAGTGAAAGGATCAAGGTTTCATCCATCTTCATCTGCTAGACACAAGGAAAATGGGAGACCAGAGATGAAAAGTTGAAGCCATATCAAGAACATCTGTAAGAAGTGGTTGAACATTTTGAGAAGATCTCATTCGAATACTTCTAGAGAGATAACAATAGGTTTGCTGATGTCCTTGCAACTTTGGCTTTCATGGTAGAATACAACCCTATGGCTAGGGTTTGACCATTCTTGGTGGAACAAAGAAGCATGCCCATTTATCAGAATTCGATGAACTCTCTCACTATGGATGGTTAGTATTGGTTTGCTCATATAGTGGATTTTATCAGGGAAAGGAAGTACCCAATTGAAGCAATTGATAGAGAAAAGAAATTTCTAAGGAGAAATGCCACCCAATTTATTCTTCAAGAGGATTTATTGTATAAGAGATCCTATAACGGAATATAGTTGTTGTGTGTGGATGAGGAACAAGCCACAACCATTATGGAGGAAATTCATCAAGGTCTTTGTGGACCCCACATGAATGCCAAGATGTTATCTAAGAAAATCCTCAGGCTGGGATATTACTAGAACACAATGGAAGCGGATTGTGTGGACTTTGTCAAGAAATGCCACAAGTGTCAGATATTTGCTAATATCATACATATCCCACCAACAAAGTTGCATTCCCTCAGTTTAACTTGGCCATTCTCCATTTAGGGCATCGATATCATTGGGAAGATCAACCCTAAAACATCCAATGGTCACAAGTTCATCTTGGTAGCCATTGATTATTTCACCAAGCGGGTAGAAGCTCAATCATATGCGGTCCTCACATCTGCTAAGGTAGCCAAATTCATTCAAGAAAACATTATTAGTCGGTATGGAGTGCCTCAAGAATTAATATCGGATCAAAGATCTCATTTCTGGGGTAAAACCGATAAAATCTATACAAAGTTCGGTATCAGAAGGCATCGCTCTACCACTTATAGGCCATAGACCAATGGGTTAGTAGAAGTGGCCAAAAAAAATATCAAAGTCATCCTTTACAAAATGGTGAAAACACACAAGGATTGGGCTAATAAGTTACCCCTTGCCTTATAGGCATACCGGTCTTCTGTATGACCCTCGATAGGGGCAACCCCTTTCTCCTTGGTGTATGGGGTTGAAGCGGTGCTTCCCATGGAAATCATAGTTCCATCCTTAAGGGTGCTTCTTGATAGTCAGCTACTTGAAGGAGTGGGTAAAGGCCAGACATGATGAGCTCAATTTTCTTGATGAAAGGAGTATGAAAGCCATAGATAATCTGAAATATCAACTAAGAATGGCCAAGGCCTTTAACAAGAATGTGAAGCCCCGCCACATAGTGGAGGGTGAACTTGTTCTTCGAGAACAAAAAGCCCCAATTCATGACCCAAGAGGGTAATTCACGCCCAACTAGAGTGGCCCATTCACTGTCAAAGAGATTTTACCAGGTAAAGCTGCGAAACTTATAAACCCCAACAACGAAGAAATACCCGGACTGGTCAACATGGTCCAACTCAAGAAATATTATGTCTGAAAGGGTGAATAGCCTGAACTACATCGGACCTAATTCCTTTTGAGGGATACGTAGGCAACTTGACATGTGCAAGTATGGTCTCAATCATCTAAAGGCAATACATTAGTTCCTCAAATAATAATCAAAGTATCTTAAAAGATCATCACAGTTTGTGTCCCCCAAGAATCGCCATTTGGCATACAAGACCATTAGGTATCTATCATTTTCCTATTGGTTCGTTAATTCTTATCCAGGATTCTATCCCCCAAGAATCACCATTTGGCATACAAGTCCATTAGGTATCTGTCATTCACCTATGGTCTGTCAAACTCTTATCCAGGATTCCATCCTGTGAGGGTAGCGGTAAGGATGATGAGATAGCTCTCTCTTCCCCTTTTGGGGGGGAAGGGCTTGCATCAATTCCACCCTCTCTCCTCTCTTTCTCTTTTTAGTGACAGAGGGGTGTGTCGTGTGTGCTTTGCTTACGAGCCCCGCACTGTCGTATCGCTTCTCAGAGATACGTGGAGGCTTATTGCACAAGAGTGTAAAGTTTGTCATTTTAGACAGGAGGTTTGATAATAGTCCAATACGGGGATCGGGATCATACAAAAGGGTTTAGAGTCGCCACCTAAGCTTATGGGCCTAAGACCCGACGGTGGGCCCAATTCTAGAGAAAAGGGGCCGATAATTGGTCTAGTCCAGAGATTTAGGATAAGTGTCAGGTTACAGAGTTAGGAAGATGTTAGGCACCCAATCTGCCTGGTTCAACCGATCTTCCTACTAGATGTTTAAGAATGAACATTTTTCACAATTATTGCTATTCCACATGCATGGCTAAATTATCACACATATATACATTAATTGAATTTAAACTACTATATACACCAAAACAAGGTCTATATAAAGTCTACATGATGACAATTTGATTGAGAAACTGTACCTGAACTTAACCCATGTTTCGGGTCAAGAGGGGTGGGCCCTTAATTGGTATCGGCTCGGATTATCGTTTGTGTTCTTTTGGCTCAAGGGAAGATGGTCTTGATCTCCAAATTCCTTTCTTGAGAGATGCCATCGTGATGATATTCGATGGGTTCTAGCTAGAACAAGCTATTTTGGATTTGGATTCTGACGAGCTTTGCTAGGGAAGGTATTTTTGGATTTGATTCAAGAGCTTTAGCTAGAAGGCTATTTCGAGTTTAGGAAGAGGTGGCACTCCAAAAGCTCACTGGGATAGGCTGTGGAGGGCTAGGTGAAGTGGCACTGCAAAGCTTCTATTGGGAATAGGCTAGGAGGGCTAGGTGAAAAGACTGACAAAGCTCTGCTGAATGGTTATTTTTGAAAGATTCCAAGGGCACTAGTGCTTCCGTTAGGAACTACTATATTTAGAAAGAAACAGATTGACCTAAAAATGGATTGAAGATCTCCAAAGCCCCGAAGAACACTTTGAAGATCCGTACAGAGTTTCAGATCTTGAGAAAGATCTCTTTGTAGACCCGATGAACCTCAATGGGGAGGGATTTCTATTTTTGGCAAAACTCAAGAACACTCAAAGTAGGGGATTGAAGAACACACTACTTTTGGTAAAAACTGGATTGAACTAAGAACTTGGATTGAAGATCTTCAAAGTCCCAAAGAACACTTTGAAGATCCGATAAGATTTTGGATCTTGAAAGATCGCTCAAGACTCAAG
>CM040965.1:31831752-31941784 GCA_022985045.1 Macadamia tetraphylla | reverse complement strand
TCCAACCCAAGCCAAAACCCTAAAACCAAAACCCTAATCCCTATACCCTAAACCATAAACATTAAACCCTAAAACCCTAATCCCTAAACACTAAACCCTAAACCCTAATCCTTAAACCCTAAACCCAAAACACTAAACACTAAACCTTAAGCTGAAAACCTAAACCCTAAAACCCTAAACCTAAGACACAAAACCCTAAACCTCACAGCCTAAAGCCTATACCTTAAGCCCTAAACCCAAAACCCTAAAATATAAACCCAAAACCTAAACCCTAAACCCCAAACCCTGAACCCTAATCCCTACACACTAAACCCTCTGCTGTAAACCGTAAACCCCAAACCCCAAACTCTAAACCCAAAACCCTAAATCCTAAACCCCAAACCCTAAACCCTAAACACTGAACCCAAAACAATTAAACTAAACCCAAAACCCTGAATCAAAGACCGTACATCCTAAATCATAAACCCTAAACTCTAAACCCAAAACCCCAAAGCCTAATCCTTAAATCCTAAACCCTAAACCCAAAGCCTAAAGCCTATGCCCTAGACCCTACGCCCTAATCCCAACACCCTACCCAACGAACCCTAAACCCTAAACCCAAACCCTAAACCCTAAACCCTAATACCTAAACCCTATACACTAAACCCTAAACCCTAAAGCCTATACCCTAAACCCACAACCCTAAGCCCTACACCCTAAAACCCTAAACCCTAAATCCTTATCCCTGGACCCTAAAACCCTAACCCTAAAACCTAAACCCTAAGCCCTGTACCCTACAACCTAAACCCAAAACCCTGAACCCTTATCCCTAAACCTAATCCTTAAACACTAAACCCTCAACCTTGAAACCTAATCCCTAAACCCTACACCCTAGACGCTAAATCCAAAATATTAAATCCCTAATCCCTAAACCCTAAACCCTAAAACCCAAAACCTAGAAACCTACACCCAAAACCCTAATTCTTAAACCCTAAGCCCAAAACCCAAAACCACAAACAGTAAACTTTAAACCCTAAACCTTATACCCCAAACCCAAAACCCTAAACCTTAAACCTAAAACCCTAAGCCCTAAACCCCAAACCCCAGACCCTAAACCATAAACCCTAAACCCTAATCCCTAAACCCAAAACCTTAAACTCAAAACCCAAAGACCTAAACAGTAAACCCTAAATCCTAAGCCCAAAACCTAAAACCCTAAACACTAAACCCAAAACCATAAAGCCTAAACCCCAAACCTCAAACCCAAAATCCCAAACCTTAAACCCTAATCCCTAAACCCAAAACCCTAAACCTTAAACCCTTAACCCAAAACCTTAAGATCTAAACACTGAACCCTACACCCTAAACCCTAAAACCAACCCTAAACCCTAAACCCTAAACCCAAAACCATAAAGCCTAAACCCCAAACCCCAAACCCAAAATCCCAAACCTTAAACCCTAAACTATAAACCCTAATCCCTAAACCCAAAACCCTAAACCTTAAACCCTTAACCCAAAACCTTAAGATCTAAACACTAAACCCTACACCCTAAACCCTAAACGCTAAACCCTAAACCCTAACCCTAAAACTTAAAACCTAAAACCCTAATACCTAAACCCTAAACCCTAAACCCCAAAACCCTACTTCCCAAATCATAAACCCTAAACCCTTGACCCTAAACCCTAAACCCAAAGCCCTAAACCCTAAACCCTAAACCCAAAACCCTAAGACCTAAACCCCAAACCCCGAACCCTAAACCCTAAACCCTAAACCCTAAACCCAAATCCCTAAACCCTAAACCTTAAACCCTAAACCCAAAAACGATAAACGCTAAACCCTAAACCCTAAACACAAAACCCTAAAGCCTAAACCACAAACTTTATATCCCAAACCCTAAACCCCAGACGCTAAACCCTACACCCCTAAACCGTAATACCTAAACCGTAAACACTACACCCTATACTGTAAACCCTAAAC
Organism: Macadamia tetraphylla; assembly: GCA_022985045.1. Classification (NCBI taxonomy): domain Eukaryota; kingdom Viridiplantae; phylum Streptophyta; class Magnoliopsida; order Proteales; family Proteaceae; genus Macadamia; species Macadamia tetraphylla. The sequence continues at coordinate 31,939,827 of CM040965.1, read as the reverse complement.
CCTAAACCCACAACCTTAAACCCTAAACCCTCAACCTAATAACCTCAACACAAAACCCTACACCCTACACCTTACACCTTAAAGCCTAAACACTAAAACACTAATCCTTAAACCCTAAACTCTAAACCCTAAAACAAAAACTCTAAAACCTACACAACAAACCTAAAACCCCAAAACCCTAATCCTTAAACCAAAACCCTAAACCCTAAACCCTAAACCATAAACCTAAACCCAAAACCCTAAGCCCTAAACCCAAAACTCTAAACCCAAAACCCTAAACCCTAAACCGTTAACCCAAAACGCTAAACCCTAAACCCAAACCCCTAAAGCCTAAACCCAAACCCTAAACCCCAAACCCTAAACCCCCTAAAGCATATAACCTAAACCCACAACCCCAAGCCCTAGACCGCAAACCCTAAACACTAAAACCCTAAATCCTGAACCCTTATCCCTAGACCCACAAACCCTAACCCTAAAACCTAAACCCTAAAGCCCTATACCCTACAGCATAAACCTAAAACCCCAAACCCTAAACCCTAATCCCTAAACCTAATCTTTAAACACTAAACCCTAAACCTTAAAACCTAATCCCTAAACCCTACACCCTATACGCTGAACTCTAAACACTAAATCCCTAATCCGTAAACCCTAAACCCTAAAACCAAAAACCTAAAACCTATACCCTAAACTCTAAACCCAAAGAATGTAACATATGATAATCACCATCATCATGTGAGCAATATAATTAAGCATATTACATCTACGCATGTGAACAATTCTATATAATTAAACAATCCAAAATAAAACAACCATCCCTCACCTTGTTCTTTGCTTGTGTTAGGGTTCAGATAAGGCCACCGATCAATCCACTCAGTTTCGGTCTCGGGGCTCGTGTGCATCACTGTCCTAGACATAAGGACAATCGTACATGAGTACGTATCGAAAATATCAGGAGGGACCCACTTGGATCACCCCCAAAGGGTACAGACAAAATCCATCAGTGATAGTAATGTCACCGGAAACACCCACTGGAAACAGGGAATTTTCACCAAAAATATCAGTCTTGTTTCCAGTGGAACTGACAGAGAGCTCCTAAGGCTCAGTGGTCCACTGGAAATATGCCACCGAAAGCAGACCCAGTGGATCCAGTGGGCTGTTTCCGGTGGTGGTTCAGGACAGTCCATCCATTCTGGGGCTTTCCCAAGGCCCGATCACCGAGATTTACTTTGTGGAGTTTGTAGGAGATGTTCTCAGCATCATTTTAAGCCAATAAAATCCTGATTCCACTGAGCCATTTAGGAGATACGTCGATCGAACCATCAAAACCCTAATTGGTCTTTTGGCAATACATATTATCGGAGCTCACCGGGCTTGGTTCGAGCTCGGCAACAACACCGGGAGGGTAGAACACGCATTCTACGACCTTAACATGGTTTGTACACTAAGATTCCATCCATACCTAGCTTTGTCTAGGTAGAAATGAAGAACGAGTGGTGGAAGTGAGTGTACTTACCTCCGGTAACGATTCCGGCAACTTGGCGGCAGCCAGCACCAAGGTAAGCCTTTTCCTTCTTCCCCTTCTTCTTCCTTTTTCTCCTTTTTCTCTCCTACCTTATGTTGGACACAATAGAATCTAACTTATAAGTTAAAATGGACCTTAGGGTCTATTTGGTTGGACCCTATTCGGACCAATCGGGTTATTATGACTTTCAGAGCCTGAGAACCCATCCACTTAGGTTCAAAATGGGTTCACGTCATGAGTAAAGTGTGGGGGATGATTTGAGATCATCCGAGACTGTTTACGATCAGAGTGGTGGGACTCACGGGCATCGACACTATGACAGCAACCTATTATGTTCATCGGAAATAGTCCACCGGATTCAGGCCCAGTGGATCTGGTGGTATATTTCAGGTGGTCAAGACAGCTTGTTGTCTTGACTGCTTGCTCTCCCATGGCTGGTCTTGTGCCATGCTCAAGGCCTTTCGATAACTTCGATATGTGCCTAGACTTATGTGTGAGGAGTCAGGTCACTTATCGTCTGGGATCGAAGGTACAAATCCCCTCCAATTAGACAGACACGTGATGCACGAACACTTGGGGTCATCTCTCCCCCTTTGGCAATGGGCGGCCACGAGCCAAAACCTGACCGTGCTTCCGATCTCCGGTCCGAGACCTATCACAACAGTTCAAATTAGATCGAGTCAGGGCACGGGTGTAATCTAAATAATTCTGGGACATTTTTAGCAAGGAAGTTCAACCCTACTTCAGAAGCTACAGTACATGCCATGAGGGTTTTGCTGCAACCAGGAGGATCAAACAACAGCACCCCTGTTGGTGGACGAGTTCCCATACACTTGAAAGCATCTTGATGCTTTTGTGGCCATTCTACCGCTTGAAAGCATCATTTGTTGCTTAACCTCATTCTGGCCACCAATATCATCCCAGCAAACCTTCGAAACCTCAAGTAGAACCTGACAATAGAAAACATGTGTCAATTTAGAATTTCTAGCGTGTCCCTTCAAAGTAACATTGGATGCTAAGTGCCAACATGAAACAACAGGTCTCTTAAATGCAAAGCCCCAATATGAAAGAACATGTTTTCTTAAAGAATTATTGACAAGGTACAAGGCAACATAGAGGGGAATTACACACTATGGACCCAACAACCCACACCACCTTTCTTTTGGCTAGTGGCTACCACTTCTTAATCAGCAGACCAATGTAAGATAGGGTCAGGCAGGTACAAGTAGATCAATTTTCACCTTCTAGCTTAGAGCGTAACTTGCAATGGTTGAACTTGGGAAGATGTGAGTTTAATAGTGTTCAGCCCGGCTTGCTTAATGTACTGCATTCAAAATGTTCAAAATAAAACCACAACTGAAAAAAAATGTCTACTAGCTAAAGTAACATTTTCTCTTTAAGTGGCACATTATTGCTCAACGAAAAAAGAATATGAAGAGAGGCTTAGGGGAGAAGAGAAACAATAGAAAATACAATCCAGGGAAAACCCAGACCTCAGCCATGATTATCGCCTCCCACAATGATCCTATTGCAATCGACAAAAATCTGTCAGAATAAACTCTGAACATAGGAGAACCAGATGTCCACGCTGAGATTGAACCCTTCAAGTCTACGCTCCAGTACTAAAATTTTCTGCTGGATTGTTTTTCTATTTTGCTTTTCTCACATTGATCACCCTACATAAACGGGCAATAAGTCCTAAACAACCTTTTCCTTGGGAGGAATTCGAGTTCTGTCACACGGCAACAAAAGATCTTCCACTCCACGCATAGCTGAACTAATCTGAAAGCAAGCATGCATCAACCCAAATATCTTCTATTGAGCAATGCATGATCAAGTCACTAGCTGTTTCTCCAACCCCAAACAAAAACAAAAACAAAAACAAAAAACAAAACAAAAGAGGCACAAACTGATTCTAGACTAATCTCCTAGGGTAGATGAGGAAAGGTTTTACAGAAAAGACCTCTCACTTAGTTCTACAACCCACCCACTTATCATTCCCTCCATCACTACCCTATTTAAACAATCAAGCAGTCATACCAAATTACCTACCACACCAATCATAGATATGAAAAAAATTGGCACCCAGATAACACCATTATCCTGCACCTCCAAATAGCCAGCCATCCCCAACTCCTTACCAGCTACAATCTGGAAAATGATTGGAAGTTTTAATTTAAGGTTTGAAGCAGCATGCCAAATATCTGACCTGAAACTAATTCCATCTCCCATTCCCGTGTCATATCAATTGTAAGAATATTCATATATGTCGCTATACCATGTCAGTAAGCTATGCTAATTTGGGTGAGTATTTGGAAGGCTTTGTGATGTATGCCTACATCTCTACCAGCAAACCACCTTTAATGAGCTTCTCTAGAATCACCTCTTGAAGCACAAATTAGATTTTGATCTTTAAGAAGAATTCTGAGATATCAATAGGGTGGGCCACACGGGAGCACCGTCTGCCCCATCCCTGCTGTTTAAAATTTAGTATAACGGGGAGGAGCAGCCAAGGTTGAACAATATCTAATAGTGTCAGATTCTGTATGAGTAAAACTGACCCAACCTATTGAGATCCTTAATGGACACAGGCTAGCTCTATTTATAATATGGAGGAGAACAATCTAGAATGAAGTACAAGACTAAAAAATCCTCCTAAAATACTATTCTACCTTGTACCCATTTACAACACTCCCCCTCCAGCTGGTGCATGCATATCACATATGCCCAACTTGCAGATAATAGGATGAAATATCTTACTACTAAAACCCTTAGTATACCCTTAGTAAACACACCATCCAGTTGTTCAATGCTGGGAACAAAAGGCACACTGATAAGACTTGCATCCAGTTTTTCTTTGATAAGGCAGATCAATCTCCAAGTCTTTTGTTCGATCATGTTGAACTGGATTGTGAACAATGCTGATGGCAGATTTGCTATCACAAAATAGTTTAATGGGAAGAGTAGCAGGGATAGCCAAATATTTGAGAAGACCATGAAGCCATAAAAGCTCACAAATGCCATCGGCCATAGCATGGAACTCTTATTTAGCACTAGCTGACCAACAACAGCTTGGTTCTTGCCTCTCCAAGTAACAAGGTTACCGCCAACAAAGGTGCCATAACCAATGGTGGATCTGCGGTCATCAGGTGAGCCTACCCAATCAGTAATTGTGAAGGCCTCGACCCGGAGGTGATTATGAGGAGAAAAGATGATGCCATGTCCTCAAGCAGATTTTAAGTAACGGAGAATGCGCAACACGGCTTCAATGTGTGATGAGTACAGATCATGCATGTACTGGCTAACCAAGTTGACAGCACATGCTATGTCAGGGTGTGCATGAGAAAGATACTCAAATGCCCAACTATCTCTGATATCTCACCTTATCCATAGGATCATCTTCCATGCACCCTAACATATATGTCTCAGAAAGAAGGTCATGCACATACTTTTGCAGAGACAAGTAGATTCCATGAGAAGACCTAACAACTTCAATGCCAAGAAAATAGCGAAGCTATTTAAGATCTTTAATCTCGAATTCCTCACCTAGGTATTTCTTAAGGGGAAAAATTTCTGCAAGGTCATCACCTGTGATAACAATATAATCTACATGAACGATAAAAATAACAATCTTTCGACTAGATTTCTTGATGAATAGAGTGAGGTTAGCATTGCTTTAATAGTAGCCTATAGCAACCATAGCCCTGTGAAAACCCCCAACCAAGCACAAGGAGGATTGCTTTAACCCATATAATGAACACTTCAGCTTGCACACCTTCCTTTAGGTTTTAGAGCAAGTGAAAGTAGAAGGAATGGACTAGCAAATTATAGGAGCTATTGGCCCATCATCTTCCTCGGGGTTGGCTATCCAACCTTTTGTTTAGGTTTCGGGGGAGAGAGGAGGTGATTGAGCTAAGTCACTTAATGGGCTTATTTTATTAAAAATAAGCCTTGGGTTGGGTTATGTATGTGTTGGGCCTTTGATCCCATGGGTTTTCTTTGTAATGGGCCTAAATTATGGGTAGAAAGTAGGAACACAGGATTTAATTCATTAGTTTAGTTAGAGTCCTATTTTGAGTCTATTTCCTTTGTTATTTCAGTTTCCTAGTCAGTTTAGGTCTCCCAGTTAGTTAGGGATTGGGTTAGGCCTTTCATTTTTAGGAAAATAATGTAATAATCACAAGTGATCCAATCCCAGGCAGGATCTTTACTAAATTCAATATAAACCAAATTCAGGGACCAAAAGAATGAATAAACAAAAAATAAGAGAATAAATAAAAGAAAAGAAAATTCGATGGAGGGTTGAGAAGGGGGAAGAAGAACACAATAGCATAAGCCATTTATTTTTTAATCAATAATATCTTTTTTTTTTTGTAGCCACTTACAAACTTATATAGAAGACTCAAAACTGACTCAAACCTTAAGAAGGAAACGCCTAACCCAATCCCTAACTAACTGGGAAACCTAAACTAACTAGATAATTGAAATAACAAAGGAAATAGACTCAAAACAAGACTCTGACTAAACTAATGAATTCAATCTCGTTTTCCTACTTTCTAGTTTTTACCCATAATTTAGGCCTATTAAAGTGGCCCATTATAAAGAAAACCCATGGGATCAAAGGCCCAACACATACATTACCCAACTCAAGGCGTATTTGCAATAAAATAAGCACATTAAGTGACTTATCTGCATCAATTCTCTCTCTTAGAAAAAATTCATCCTCAAATTTTGTAGAGTATGAGGGTGATTATATCATGATGTACGTCCCTCTTCAAGTCATAGAAAAATTCAGGTAGCTCTTTGATAATAAGGATGTAGTCTAGAATATGAGGAGCTTGATCTTCAAGATACTTTAATGGGATGACGAACTCCACATGCTCAGCTTTAACAACCTCAAATGTATCCATAGGATCATCCATATGAACGCCTTCAACCACTATGTTCTTGACCTCCACGACTTCAATCTCAAGCTCCTTAGGATCTCTTCCTCTTGGTTGTTTATAGTCATCATAGTTGTTGTCGTGTCAAGTTCCTCAGTCTCAACCTCATTGTCCATTGTGGCAACCTTGTTGCTTTCAAATTCTTCCACATGAGTCTCGTTGATCGGAACAACAATGACTAGCTCTTCCTTGACAATAGGAATTGCTGGAATTTCTTCAACACTAACCTCAACTTTTGACTCTGGTTCATTGGTGGGAGGGGTCTTATCTTGTTGCTCCTTTACAATTTGTTGCAACATAATGGTCACATGGTCATGGTTTAAGAATAGGTCGAAACCTGCGAAATTTTACAGGTTTCAACCATATCCTCAAGGGTCAAAACAATATGTCCTATAGGTTACGACCATGTTTCAACATGTTCCGACAAAATTTCCCATGTTTCAACGAACGAAACATGGGAAATTTCAACCAAACCGACTAGTTCAACTTGAACCAGGTCCTATATAAGTTGGTTTGAAAAGAAATCCAAGTCTTCTTTAGCAGAATTCGACCCTCTCTTCTTAGTTTTTTCTCCTAGAAGTGAGAAACTTGGGAAAACAGTGGAGATTTTCATTTTTGCCTAACAAAGTTAAATTTCTAAGGGTGGTTCTTGCTTCATACATAAGAAAGACAACTTGAACCAAAAAACTAAGTCCCAACTTCCCCCAAAAATCATTTTTTTTAATAGAATATACTTGTAAATAGAGTATAATTATGTAAATTTTTTATATTACTTAGGAGGACCCGATCTACGCATTCACGATGGCCGAATTTTTTTTGCATGTTAATGCTTTTTTCTGTTTTTGAAAAGGCATTTACCTATAACATAATTCAGTTAACAAATCAGCGTAATAATTACCGAACCTTTGGTTTACCACACAAGTATGACTTTGTGTTTTTTTCATGAAACTAAAGATGTGAATATGTTAGAAATGTCTAAAATAGGATGTAGACAAAAAATCAAGGAAAAAAAACACTGTTTGGGGGGTTAAAACTTAAGTTTCCACCAAACTAGAAAAAATTCCCTGATTTCCTCAAAATTTCCCAGGTTTCGACCGAAATTTCGGTCTCCCCAAGGTCGAAACCCAATATCTTGAACCTTGCACTTGGTTAAAAAATTCTTTCATGCTCTTGTCACCTACGGGTGGCTTTTGGGGACCTGTAGATGTATTCTGATGGGAATTCTATAGAGGGAAGAGCCTTCTTTGGATATATGCAGAGAGGTATTGTGTTGCTAACTCATACTTCATCTATTCCCAAGCCCTAGGCTCATGTCCTCGAACTTGGAGTCCTTTTTCGTAAACTCTCCGCCAGTCTCTAGCAACCAATCAACCGGAAGCAAACAAATTGAAGCTTTCTTGTCTCTGTCAAGTTATAGTAGTCAAAATATTCCTCCAGAGAATCTAGCCAATTAAGGATGTAGCATGTATCCCTTTGTCTAGCAAAGTAACGAACTTTTGGAACCATCTTCGATTACGCTCTGATACCAAATAATGTAAGATCGAATCATCAGTGATCCAATCCCTCCAACGACTGAACACAAGAATGGACACTATGGTCCAAAAGTTTGAAGAGTAAAAGGAGACTACTACTACCCATTCTAATGCTCAGCCATGTTATTTTCGAGGGAAATTCCTTGAATGGGTGTTTGAATTGTACATGTACTTTGATAACTACAACTTGACAGAGAGATACAAAGGCTCCAATTTGCATGTTCCTAGATGAGTGATTGTGTTTGAATACAATGGAAAATCCATGAAAGACAACTTCAAGCTCAAGGGCGTGAACCTAGAACATGGGACGAGATGTAGTACAAGCTGGCGGGCATGTACCTATTTAAACATGAATGAAGTATGTACTTCCACTAGAGTTCCCTCCAATTACACCCCAAAAGCCACCCATAGGTGACAAAAGCATAAGGAATTGTTTGACCATGTGACCATTATGTTGCAACAAATTGCAAAGGAGCAACAAGAGAAGATACCTCCAACCAATGAATTAGAGTTAAAAGTTGAGGTTAGTATTGAAGAAATTTCAGCAATTCCAATTGTCAAGGAAGAGCTAGTCATTGATGTTCTCATCAATGAGAGTCATGTGGAAGAATTCAAAGGCAACAAGGTTTCCACAATGGATAATGAGGTTAAGACTGAGGATCTTGGCACTACATCAACTGTGATGACAGTGAACAGCCAAGAAGAAGATCCTAAGGAGCTTGAGATTGAAATTGTGGAGGTCAAGAACATAGTGGTTGAAAGCGGTCATGTGGATGATCCCATGGATATATTTGAGGTTATTGAAGCTGAGCATATGGAGTTCGTCATCCTATTAAAGTATATTGAAGATCGAGCTCGTCTCATTCTAGACTACATCCTTATTATCAAAGAGCTACTGAATTTTTTTACGGCTTGAGGAGGAACGTGCACCATGCTATAATCACCCTCACCCTCTACAAAATTCGAGGATGAATTTTTTCTAAGAGAGGGCGAATTGATGTAGATAAGTCACTTAATGAGCTTATTTATTGGGAATAAGCCTTGGGTTGGGTTATGTATGTGTTAGGCTTTTGATCACATGGGTTTTTTTTGTAATGAGCCACTTTAATGAGCCTAAAATATGGGTAGAAAGTGAAAAAATTGATTTAATTCATTAGTTTAGTTAGAGTCCTGTTTTGAGTCTATTTCTTTTGTTATTTCAGTTTTTAGTCAGTTTACGTTTCCTTATTAGTGAATGACTAGTTTACTACCTACTCCATGTTGGAGTTTTAGTTTAGTTCTATTTGGAGTCCAATTCCTATTATGTAATGTCTAATCCTACTTGGAATCTAACTCCTCGTTATAGTATGACTAATAATCTGTCCTCTATATATGGAGGAGATTATGTACTCTCAATTCTCACATTTGAATATTGAATGAATGCAGTCACTTGCTTAAACAACCAGGATAAATGTGAGTGAGATAACCAATCCCACCCACACTTATCTTGTTTCCTTTCTCTCCTTCTCTGTTTACTGCTATTGTTAGTGCTTGCTGTTACTGCTTACTGACATTGAAAAATCCTAAGAAAATCAGATCTGTTCAGAACTTTCAAAGCTAGAATCGACCAGCACCCATGGAGGAATTAGGAGAGAGATGGATCAATTCCTTCCTTCCCCAATTGATCTATGATCTGCTTGGCCTTTTTAGAGGGTGTTCACAATCACCCAAGGATCACTTGATCCTCTTCTTGTTGCTGCCCAAGCAGCCTACTACAGTTCTTGAAGAATTCTTTAAGATTCTCGTAAGTCTGAAAATTAAGAAAGCGCATAACTCTCCAACCAGCAGTCAGAAGCTCTTCATATTTGGGGATTTTGTACTCTCCCTAGGCTCTACAATCGACCAAGTTTGCAGCTCAATTGGAGCCCCACAGCCCCAGCTGCACCTCTTTCTCTCCAGCCCTATTGCAGGTCTTTTTCTCTCCTATTGGGTTGGGTTTTGGGCTGGTTTTGCTATTGCATGGATATTGTTTCCTTGGATAACCTACTTACATTAAATCTCTTATTGAACAGCCATCAAAGCCGAGCTTCATAACAAGTTGGGGTGGGTATGATATCATTACTCTTTGTCCATGTATTTAGGGTGATGACTGAATGATGATAGCACATTATCTCACAATAGTACCCTCCTCCATGCTCTTTGATTGCATCATGCACCATTTTGACCTTGTTTGGATCACTCGAGTAGATAGTTAGAAAACCTGTCAAGACCACTTTGCAGATTCGGTGCATGGGTTCCTTGATTGCTTGTGTGACTGCTGATTTATTTTCATCTTTGAACCACATTGATTTTCCTTAAAAATTGGATTTCCATTCTTTTTTATTCATTCTGATTTATCAATGTTTAATCTATATTAGGCTTAATAGAATTTATCTCATTTTTCTTTTTTCTTGCAAGTGGCTGGTGGTAAGATGCATTTTTGTTGTTTATGTGAAACATTTATATACCCCTTGAAGTGATGAAGTTAGCTGCAACTTTAGTTAGTTTTCTCATTATTTCCTTATGTATACATGTACACGCAAAAAGTAGACTAGACCGAATCTTATTGTGGTCTTAATGAAAAAAAAAATCAATAAGAAACAAAATTGAAACCGGTCGAAATCAAAAGTTCCATTTCTATTTTGTTTTAAATTAATATTGTAATCGATCGAAACCGATTCAACAAACTGATCGACTGGAATTTGGCACCCTTAACCACTTTAGCTGAGATAGATTGCTGATTGGAGCTATAAAGTTCACGTGGGTAGAGCTTCCTTGTTTGAAATTTTGGCCCATTAAATGGGAACCTTGATATTTGAGCACCCGAGTACTTTTTAGAAGGAAAAAGGAGAGTAACTTCTTCCAAATGGGAAAAAGGAAAAAAATGAAACTTTAAAATGTGAAGCTCATATCAAATCATATTAAATCAAATCTTCTAAAAGCAGAGACCAGAAAGAAAGCGAGTAAAGAGTAAGGGTGTGTTTCCAGCTGTTCGCTGGGATTTGTTAGGGCCTCCTTGCTATTTAATTTAACTCCGGGGCGAATATGAGCTTGTCTCTCTATTCATCTCTTTCTGTTCTCCCCCTCTACTCCAACTCCACTAACCTCCAACACTGCTTTTCTCATCTTCCACCTTCCAATTCTCTCATTTCAGCCTCCAATTACTCAACTGCATTGTCTTCGATTACTACTTTGCACTTACCTCCCAGAAATCGCAAAGTGGGCATCACTTTCTGCTGCTCCATACCTGTCAAGCAGGTTTCACCTAGTTGTTTCTTCTTCTTCTTCCATTTCTGTTTCTTGGACGCCAATCGTCGTATCCTTTGGTTTCGTTCCTTTCATAGTTTATCAAATGAACTTCTACAGAAGCATTTATCTTACTTCACAATCCTTGCAGTTGCAGGGCCTTTTATCATACTCCAGAGCATACTGGGTTTCAAGATCTTTAATTTTATGGATGTTCTCTCCCCCAAAAGTAGGAAAAAAGGAGAGAGAGAAAGTGGGAGTAGAAGTATCTTGGACAATGATACAGTCCTCAACATGTGGTTCAATGCCCCCTCACTACCCCCACCAAAAAAAAAAAAAAAAACAAAAAAAAGTGCCACGATATACTTCCTGTTATGTACTCTGAAAAGATAAAATATCAGAGAAATTATTAACAATAGCTGATGTTTATTTGTGTTTCCATGCCATATTCTACATTTCTTCAAGTAATAGAGAAGTTCCCCCACTTCTGTAACTATAGAGCTTTTAAAGTCCCATTAACTGTGGATGTGAAAAGCCTCCTCAAATGCCAGTTAGCAGTTGCCTCTTTTGATGCTAGGAAGTGATGACATTTTCTTTTAGTTTTCTCTTACCATTCTTTTATGAAGAAAGACAGGGGTCAGTTATTCCCTGATTAGGAGAGGTGAAGGGAGATTGTCTATCTCATATCTAATTCTCCTAGACAAACCATAATTCAATGAATGTTCACACAATCTACTTGAGAGAGAGGTTGGGTGCCTATCTTGGTACATTTTTGGGCTCTTAATGCATTTGTTTGGCAACCAATAATATGTATTTGCATTTATGTTTGACTTTCTCATTTTACCTACTGATGGCTCTTGATGCTATATCTACTTGTTGTATAAGGTATGGTTTTCTTTGATTTTTTTTATTTGACATCCATTTGGCTTACAATGTCAAGTTCTTGCTTCTTATACAACTGATGGGCCTTGCACCTATGCTACTATTTTACAGTTACCTAGTGTTTTAGATGATTTATTTGCATACAAATGTCCACTTGGTGCTGTTTTCACAGAATAAGTGTTACTTTACCTTTGGGCTTCTACTACTCAAGTTTACATCTTCTGAAATTCATGTAGTCCACTTAGCTTTTCTATTAGCGCCTCCCTTGCAACCTCCCAATCCCCAACAAGGAAAAGTCACATATCTTTTATCTCTTGTTCATGAGAGGAGGTAGTATGTGCTTGGAGTGTGAATGGACCAAGAACTTGGGAAGGTTGTTACTATATTTATGAAGTCTCTATCTATCATCCTAGCACCTTGCAAATTGAAATGTTCACAACAAAATAATCCATATGCAATAGGATGTGGTGGCAGCCTTATTCAACCAAAACTTCTTCTGAAAATAGCTTAGGTGTTGCTGAAGTTTATGGTATATTATCCATCTTCACAGGCCTCTATGTAATTGCATGCATGCATATCTCAACGTTTGTAATATGTTTGTACTGTCATTGAACTGGAGTTGTCTGTACTTTGCATATGAATATTTCATATTAGGTTGATCTTTTCATCCTTTTGGACTAGGATCTCATCGGATGGGATGAGGACATTGCTGGTCAATCTTGATTGTGATAGCCTAAAACCAGAGGGGTGGGATGGATTTTTTTTTTTGGGTGAATAAAAATTTCATTACCAAGAAGAGAAAAAATACAGCCCCAGTCAATTGGGGCGGGGGGAGAAGAAAGAGAAAAAACCCTTAGAGGGATACAAAATTCCTGATTGCAGAGCTGGGAAGTTCTCAGGAAGCTACAATATGACAATTTCTGGGAGAGGGGAGGCAGCTGGAATATATTTTTGGGGTTTTTGCTTTGATATCAAATAAGATGGAATTCTAAATCTTTCCAAGAGATCTAGAGTTGGAAGACCATTTCCTGTGATTTTTCTCCATCCATATTTGATTTAGAGTGGCACAAAAGGCAAGCTTTCCCACATAGTCATAGATAGTCTTCCCATGGAAGGTCATGTCCACCCATATCCATTCCCTTTGAAAAGGGTGGATTCTTCTATTGACTGGCCAGCATTTGGAGAGAACTAACCAAATGGAGGAGGAGATCGGTAGTCAAAGAAGAGGTGATCCATATCTTCAGGCTCAGATCCACAAAGATGGCAAAGAGGGGAGACTTGGATTCCCCTCTGGATGAGGAAGGCTTGCATGGGAAGATAGTTTCTAAAAACTCTCTAGGCAGTGAAGTTTTGTCTAGGGATGTGATGCTTGAACAAAATGAGATTATGCCAAGGAGTTGGGGACCCACGAGCTCTGATAGAGTCCCAAGCAGATTTTGAACTAAACTTTTTGCTCTGAGTAGGATTCCAAATGATAGTGTTAGTTCTTTGCAGCCCCGACAGGGGATGGCAGAAAGGGAGGACCATAATTCAGCTAACTGGCTTGAATCAGAGACAGGGGTTGCCCATTGTTATAGTTGCTACTACTACCATATGTTCTCATATTCCTCTGCATCTACTTCAGCCATGGTTGAAAGGATCACTTAAAGGACTTTGACATAAATAAGATAGAAGTTGTATTGATGGGCATTATTTGCAGTGTGGAAGATCTATCTTGGACGTATATTCAAGTTGTAACCATGTACAAGGATAAAGTAAGAAAAGTCATAGCAAGCAAAAGCAATGTTCGCCACTCCCTAGCCCAAAAATATGTTCTCATACAGAAGAGATTTCAGGTTAATCTTTTACCCTTGTTGTTTATTGTTTATTTTTTTTCTTTATCTTCTGTATATAGTATGTCCGATATCTATAGTGTTTATAACGTACAAGGGTAAAAGATTGCTGGGATTCCTCTCTATGCAACTCATCTTATTTTTCAATCTGGAATCTTAAATCCTCCATTGGTGTTTCCCAGCAATTGATTGCAGGTGCTTTGTCTGATTAGCAATTGAAATTAAAAGGGTTTGAAGGGAGAGACTAAAGAACTCAAGAATCGATTAGTCAAGAATCGACAATGTGACCTTTAGAAATCCATTTTCATGAATTAGGTATGGATATCCATCCACTAGATACACTCCACCCCTAGTTGTCAAAACATTAGCCGTCGAATCAAGGGTTGCTTAGCCCAATAACTAGCGAGCTCCTTATGAAAATGGGCCAAATTGTGAATGATCTTAATTCCATGAATTCTACGGTAATCGATCTTGTTTTTGTTTGACTTGATAAAGTAATGATCACTAGTTGAGTTGTCACAAGGGTTGGGAGGGGACCCAGTAGCGAACATGATTCAAGCTTTGGCATTGACATAATCAGGGAAATGGAGACCCCTTTGGAGCCAAATCTTTCGTTGATGGTCCCAATTGGAAATCTTAGGGCCAAAAGTGTAGGTAACATTTGGGTTGAATTCAGGCTCCGTAGGTTTTGAAGGGTATGTAGGATCACTATCAGCATGAATGTCAGCGAGGATTTGATTGGTTTCCTCAATGAAGTTCTAGTTCTTAACGTCGGTGGTGGCATTAAGGACAAGAATAGTAATGAAGCCACAAAGGATTATAATCTTGATGTTGTTGAAAGTCTTTTCAATCTATGGCCACTAGGTAAGCCAAAAGAAGATGTACGGCCGCTGAGTTTGGTAGCCATGGTGGGAAGCAAACCACCATCTGCGCTACTTCTTTTCTAGGGTTGTGTGGTTCTCTTGACCCATCTCTCTCTATCAATGTATCCGCCCTCTCTTTCTCTCTCTCTCTCTCTATATATCAAATCTATAAAGGCAAAGTGAGAAACCATAACAGTGATGGGTTGATGATTCCACAATTGAGGAGTGTTAGAACAATAGAGATTGAATAGAGGGTGGTTGAGCCTAAAAGATGAGGAAAAAGACACAGGTCCAAGTGAATAGCAAACATTGAGGATGTTAAAATTTCCTTCAAACCCTTTCGATTTCAACTATTGATCAGGCAATGCACCTGCAATCGATAGCTAGGCGTCACTAATAGACAATCTAGGCATTTAGATTGAAGAGAAAGATGAGTTGGAGTGAGAGGAATCCTCTTCTTCCATTTTTCTTTTTAAAAGGTTATAATTTGCATAACACAAGTGTGATGGTTGTTTGGGTATTAGGAAATATAAATTCATGACTTAAACAACCATTTCTTACTGCATTCAGATGAGGGGGAAGGAGTGATATTTTTTAAAATGTGCAAAGGGAACATGATATTTTGCCAAAGTATAGGGGAGGGGAGTGATATCTTCTCTTATTTGATTACTAGCACTCAACTTGTAGCATATGTGTAGTTTCAATCACTATTTTGATTTAAACGAACCAAGTTCTTGGTTTCAGACAATTTATTGACAATTTTTCTCTAATTGTGCAGGAACTTGACTGGGTTAACGACAAGGTAAGCTTTATGTAACTGATTTCTTTCCCAAAAACAAAGGTATCTTGTTTATACCAGTTATCTAAATATGTAGTTTTGTAATTATTCCACAATCTGTCCCCCACAAAAAAAAAATTATTTATATATTATTTAAGCTTTGTTTGTTTGTAGTTAAAAGCACTACTACATGAACTTGGATGTAAATGAGCTTTTCATACAACAAAGATGGTAGAACTACAGATAAGTTTTTCCTCTATCTTCTATTTGTTTTTGATTATTGTTCATGTTAATGGCTTTGGAAATAAATCTTTGCACAAGAAAGAGAAAAGGAGAACCTGTCAAAATACTAGCGCTAAAGTGTTCTAGCAAGTCCAATTTATGATTTATATGCTCCACTTTTTCAGAACTGATTTGTTTCCTCTCTTTTTTTATCACTTACACCTTGTTTTTTGTTATTACTCTAGATGGGGAGCCGCTAGGTGTGGAAAAGCGTCAGGGGACTCTACTCACTGTCAAATCTTGACAATAAGACTTTATCTAAAAAGGAGTAACAATGAGAAAAAACGGGGGGACTAATGGGGATACAATGTGAAGGACAACATTCACTCTTGTTTGATTAGTAGCACTCAGCTTGTAGCGAAAGTTAATTAAATTCACTATTCTGATTAACAAAAACCAAGTTCTTGGTTTCAGAAAATTTATTGATAGTTTTTTTCCAATTTGAAGGAACTTGACTTGGGTAACGACAAGGTAAGATTTATATAATAGATTTCTTTCCCAGAAACGAAGTTATTCTGATTATGCCAGTTCTCCAATATGTAGTTTTATAATTATTCCACATCCAAAAAAGAAAAGAAAAGAAAATAGATGTGTGTGGGTGTAGTTTGATTTTGTTTGTTTGCTGCTAAAAGCATTACTGCATGAACTTGGATGTGGATGAACCTTGTTTCCATCAAAGATTGTAGAACTGTAGATAAGTTATGCCTATATCTTCTATTTATTTTCGAGTATCATTTACGTTGATGCCTTTTGAAATAAATCCTTATTTGTAGGAGAAAGAGAAAAGGAGATCCTGTCAAAATACTTGAGCGGAAGTGTTCTAGTAAATCCAATTGATGCTTTTTATCGCAAGTTTTTAGAACTGATCTGTCTTCTTCCTTTATTACTTACACCTTGTTTCCTTGTATATTACTCTGGGAGGTTACCTGTAGGTGTGGGAAAGCATCAAGTGCTTTCTCAATGTCTAAGCTTGACAATAAGACTTCTAATCTAAAAAGGAGTACCAAGAAAAAGGGGGGGGGGACTAAAGGGGTTACAAAGTGAAACACAACATTCACTTTTATTTGATTAGTAGCACTCAACCTGTCCTGGAAGTTTAGTTTCATTCCCTTTTTTGATTTACTTGGTTCTTAGTTTAAAAAATATATTGATAGTTTTTTTCCAATTGTTCATGAACTTGACTTGGGTAACGACAAGATAAGATATGTAACAAATTTCTTTCTCATAAACGAAGTTTTTTTGTTTAATCAAGTTGGGGAATTATGTAGATTTGTAATTATTCTACACCCCCTCCCAATATATATATATATATATATATATATAATTGTTTGTTTGCAGCCAAAAGCACTACTACATAAACTTATATGTCGATGAGCCTTTGATACAACAAAGATTATTGAACTGCAGCTAAGTTTTTCCTATCTTCTATTTGGTTCCGAGTATCATTCGTTTTGATGACTTCAGAAATAAATCCTTATTTGATGATTTATATGCTGCACATTTTTCAGAACTGGTCTATCTCCTTCCTTACTTATCATTTACACCTTATTTTTTGTGGTTTTACTTTATGAGGGAACCGTTAGGTGTGGGTAAGCGTCAGGGGACTCCTCTAGTGGTCTAACCTTGACAATAGGACTTCTAATATAAAAACCAGTACTAAAGAAAAAAGGTTGGGTGTTTTAGTAAGAGGGATACAAAGTGAAGGACAACATTCACTTTGTTTGATGAGGAAATATCACTCCCCTCCTCGATACTTTGTCGAAATATCATTTTACCCCTAGACATTTTCAAAAATATCTCTCCTCTCCCTAATCTGAAAGATTCTATAGGCCATCCTTTTTGTGAGAAATGGTTGTTAAGCATTGAATTTATATTTTCTAATACCAAACTACCCTCACACATGTGTAATACCAATTATAACATTTTTTAAAATAAAAAATTTTAAAGAAGGGGGTTCCTCTCTCTGTAACTCATCTTCCTCTTCAATTTGAAACCCTAGATCCTCTATTGGTGATGCGCAACAATCATAGTTGTCATGGAGTCAAGGAGAACCAGGGCAGTGGAGGGTTGTCTAAGCGCTTAGGCGAGAATGCTCTCGCCTTAAGGTGAACAAGGCGACCAAGTGTTATTTTTATTTTTTCTATTTTTTAACATTATTTAGTAAGCTATATATACCTTATATCATAAAAAATCTAGATTAAGCAATATTAAGTCATCAAAAATCAACATTTAGCCATATTAAATCATAAAAATTAACATTAAGTCATATTAAGTTATAAAAAATCAATAGTTAGAGAAATACTCTTGTTCTATAATAGGTTTGATTAGTCAAATGATTTTATTTTACATGAGACTTTTTGTATTAGTTATAATATAAAACCAGATTTCCAAAAAGTCTAAGATTACTTAAATTTGAGTTGTAACGATAAAGTTATGCTCCGGTCAAACTTATTTTTAAGTGCGTGACGCCGTTAAAATCACCTGAATGAAAATAATTTTATGGATATCAAAACAAAAGATTATTTTACCAAACTTTTGGTTTTTAGCAATGCTTTAACATGATAGAATTTGTAAAACTTTCATAATTGAGAAAAACCCCAGCATTTAAAAGTTGAAAATTGCCCTATAACCAAAATCCAGTTTTTGTTCTTGGAATGGGGGGTTTATCCTTTTGGAATTTAATTTTTAAACTATTTTCATTAGATTCAAATAGGGGATATTTTTTATTTATGAATAATATCTTAAGTAAATGAAATTACAAAGAATAATATTTTTAAACTTTTGGCCTTGACAACTATGCCGACAATTGATTGCAGGTGCTTTGTCTAATCAACAGTTGAAATTGAAAGGTTTTGAAGGGGAAGACTAAAGAACTCAGGGATCGGCAACATGACCTTCTGGAATCCATTTCCATAAACAAGGTGATGAGGTAGCCTTAGGGAAGAGAGGGAAAATCGCACAAAGAGGGGGAAGGGAATCACACAATGCACGAATTCAACTAATTCTAAATAAAATTCACTCTAATCTTAAGCATTGAGTTTATGCAAGTATATAGAGAGAAAATTATAAATCTCCTACTTAGACTCTAACACTGAAATAGATTCCTATTTAGACTCTTTAACATTGAAATAGACTCCTACTTCTCTATCTCCTACGTATCCTATCCAAAAACAAACTTGAGAAAATAAAAGACATAATATAAAACTAACTACTACAAGCTCTTGTTGGACCAAAAACTTTGGCTGGACCGGTTCTTCTTGGCCCTTGGCTTCCACAGCCGGTCATGCTGATCCAACTAGGTAAGTGCAGCTGTATCTGCATCAACTCTCCTCCTCTTAAAAGAACTTGACTCTGTCGAGTTTGGATGAGGTCCAAGAATGCCGTCAGAGTCGATGTGCTTGATGAGAAAAGTACCAACTGTCCTCTTGAGCTTGAGAGGGGGAAGATCCATTGCTGGAAGGAACTTCATCTCAAGGCCACCAAGCTAAAAAGAGTATAAAGCAGAGTATCGCGCTCTGATACCACTAATTGTCACACCCTGCCTCCACTCACTTGAAGGCTGGTGACATGGACACGCACACGTGTCCACCATCCATCCAGGATCCACGACGCAGTGCTTTAAGTTCATAAGATTATGAAATGAATTCTAAAATCACATACTTATAATATAAACAAAATATATATCAACTGGTGATTTCTATTGATATTTACCATATTTACACAAAGGAATGTTTTCACATCTTAATCATAATTACAGTTATGCCCCCATAGGGCTACATCTGTTAAGTACAAAAAGAATCAAAAATAGAAGATGATACTCCCATCCTTAGAGTGCTCCAAATGCACAATCATCACACACGCATCCATCCTCATGCGCAACCAGCTCCTCATCCCAGAGGTCACCTCCGTAAAGAGCCGGGACCTCGATTACAGTTTCCAAAGGATTTTCTGAATCAACATCTCAAAAGGGGCAACAATAGGGGGTGAGCTTCCACGAAGCCCAGTGAGGGTAACACACACAAGCAATCATAGCAATCCAAGAAAATGCAACAGTATGAATATTCATGCCCAACCACATCAATATGAATGTAATTAAGTGAGTGCAATGACATGATCCATTTATTATCAAGCACTTCTAAGAAAAATTTCTAAGTCCAAAGGGGGTATAAGTGCTACTGCAACATAGGTGTTATCCCCAATCATGAATGTATGTTATCAGTCCCCAGGGATACTAGCTAGTTGCGAGTCAGGAGCATGCGGTTCCAGAACCACATCGTTACCGGGCAAACCCCTACTAGTAACCCTCCTATGATACCACTACATCGAATCCAACATTGCATGTAGCGTATACCCGTCACCAAATCAAACATCGCGTGAGGGTCTGTCACGACGCTAGCATCTTCGCACCTTAGTCAGCGAAAATTATCCCCAACCACGGACCGTCGGACGAGAGGATTAGCCAATACGTAAATCTCTATTGGCAATGGTTGTAGCACCAGGGTGGTTATCCTAGCCCAATACATTCTAATATGCCACAACACAACTCAATCACACTCACACACACACCTTGAGCATGCAGTGCCATCGGCACCAACCATTGGCCACCCTGCACCCCAGTCACAGACACACACACTCACCCTGAGCATGCAGTGCCGTTGGCACCAACCGTTGGCCACCCTACACCCCAGTCACACACACAGACACACATACACACACCCTGAGCATGCAGTGGCACCAATCGTTGGCCACCCTGCACCCGTCACACACACACACAAGCACACATACACAATCATAATCCACATTCTCATGCCACATCAACACCATATATAAGGAATAATATAATAATATGCAAAATGATAAAATTCATTCACATATGCATTATGATGCAAGCATTCCATAAAACACACAAAATCCCCTCACCTCGTGTTCTAGATGGCTGTAGATAGTTGATGGTTTCGTGTTGCGTGTCCCCGTCACTTCTCGATTGCACTCCCAGGATACATAGTGTTTTTAGGTTATTCGATTATTCATAGAGGAGTGGGACACTAAGACTCATGCCCCAATTAAAAGGATTAAAAATTAACTTTAAAATGGTTCACCGGTGGATGGTCATCTGCCTGTGAGTTCACCGGTGGATGAATCCGAACAGAATGCACATCCTGTAATATTTTCACCGGTGGATGGTTCCTGCCTTCACCGGCTGGCCGGTGACCATCCATCGGTGAAAGTATAGTGGTGGAAATACGTATTTTTCAGTGAGGTGTCATTTCCCAACTCCATTCCCCTGTCTCCTTCTTTTGTATAGTTTACAAATCGGGTTTTGTGATTTTAGGGTTGGTTTTTCATGTAGGGTGTCCTCACACACGTCACTTAGCTTAGGTTTAGTGAAATCAGTGAGTGGATCAACATAGGGTTTCAAGATACACCCAATTTCCTCAATACACAAGTCTAGGTTAGGATACATTGGGGAAGCCTTAAGTTGATCTCATGGAATGGTCATTAATGGCTCATAAGATCACTCTCACACACCATACCTAGGTTTAATTTCATTTTCCCCAACTTAGGATAAGGTTAGGGTGTTAGGTCATGGAGGATTTGTTCAAATTCACAAATCCTATGGTTTTGGGTAGGGATTTCATAGGGATTTGTCCTTAAACCCAAGGTTGAGTGAATAACCTTGCCAATGTAGGTCTCTTACTCTAATTTCCCTCTCCCATTTTGTTGTATTTATGGTTGGGTAGGTGGAATTTGGTTGGGTCTCCATTACTCCCATTAAAGAGTGAAATGGGAAGGACAGAGAGAGAGAGATAGATAGAGATTTATGTGTATGTGTAGAGAGATGACATATGGGCTTACCTCAAGAATGGAGCCCTAGCCTTCCTCCTTCCTTCCTCTCCTTCTCCTTCTCCTTCTTCTTCTTTCTCGCTTTCCTTCTTTCTATTTTGGTAGGAGAAGAAATGTATGGTAAGAGCCCTATTTATAGCCACTTAAGTCCCACTAAGGGCTGTTTGGGGAATTAATGGGTTTTTACCTAATATCGGGTTATTCCGTTATTCGGCACTAACGAGCCCACCTTAGGGTGTCCGGATACGTTAATCTATTCCCTAATAGGTTGTACCAACTATTAGGGGTGGTTTGATGTGCACGAGTGCGAAGATCCGGGTCCCACGATAAATTAACCCATTTTTGGTCAGTATTCTCACGGGAGGGTGTTCACTGGTGGATGCTCCATCCACCGGTGACCATCAACCGGTGAAGGCTGAACTGGTCACTTAGTATGGCGATTTCTTCTCTGTTTGAGTGGGGCCTTCTCCAGGGTTTCTAATGTGTGTGAGGTTCAACTGACCTTTCCCTTCAGGTTCAGAATCCCTTCCAATTACTTAAGCATGGGTAGCAGGTGCAAGTGGGGTCATCCTTCCTTCCTTGGCAAAAGACGGATGCAACCCAGTGCTCACTGGTACTGGTGTCCTCCGTCGTCGCACCTGAACATTAAATAGGAAGTTTTAGGCTTCGGGTATAACAGGTAGCACATGTGATGGATCATAGATGTACTGCTTCAGCATAGATACGTGGAACACATTGTGAACATTGCTGAGAGAAGGCAGAAGAGCCAACATATAAGCTATGGAGCCAACTCGAGCCAAGATCTCAAATGGGCCAATATACCTCGAACTTAGCTTGCGCCTTTGGTAGGAGAGATTTTGAGGAACACTTTCTCCCCCTCTTGGAATTCAATGTCCTTCCTGTGATAGTTCGCATAGCTCTTCTAGCGTGATTGGGCTACTTTAATCCTTTCCCGAATGACATCAACCTTGTCACACGTCATCTGTATCATTTCTAGTCCAAGCATCTATCGCTTACCTACTTCATCCCAATATGGGGGCATTCTGCACTTTCTGCTATATAATGCCTCATACGGAGCCATCATAATGGTAGTTTGATGGATGTTATTATAAATAAACTCCCGATGTGGGATCAGCCCTCATAAGCTGATATGGAATCGTAACAATACCTCTCTTTTATGTTGTCGGGATGTCGTCTAGGAAAGGTAAGGAGACTGCCTCCTCCAAAAGGAAGAAGACTACTACCTACCGAGGGAGGAATTCTACCCCAGGTTCTTCTTCATCATGGGCCTAGCCCGTACGGAACCCTTCTATTAGTCCAACGAACTACGATGAAAGCTTATTCCATAGTATGGAGGTAGCTGTTGTATGGTCAATATTTTTTGAGTGATCGGTTATGATGGAAAAGACAGTGTGACCTTGGGTTGGGAACCCATGCTCTACCCCGACAGTCCGTGCTATGAGAACCCCATCCAGTACTTCTACTATAACCTGGAGGCTTCCTATAGGGATGGACAGTACTCTCTTATCAGTCTGGTGAAGGGAGTAGACACTGTTTTGACTGTTGATTTACTAGCAGCCATTTTGGGTGTCTCAACTGAGGGCGCTTATTTTTACAACCCTCCAAGGATTGTGGCTCTAGATTTGAGAATTAGGATGTGGGAGGTCATCTTTGAGACCATATGTGGACAGAAGGATCGTCCATTGTCTTAGACTGCTTGTAATGCAGCTGCCTGAGTTTTCGCACGCTTGGCTCAGTTCAACCTGCTGCCTAGAGCAGGTCACAGGAACCACGTAAGCTTTATGATAGCTTACCTTGCATACTACATCTCTGTGGCCCTGGAAGGGGGTGCTTCCCACCTTTGCCTCCCATATGTCATGATGAAGACCATGGAGTAGTATCACACTGCTCATTCTAATGACTCTGATTTTCCTTATGGGAGGTCACTCACCAAAGTCTTTAAGTACTTCCAAGTGGATTTGACTGGTGAGGATGGGAAGTACCCCGGGGATAAGTTTACAAAGGAAAATCTAAAGAGGATGGGGTTGCCAGTGCCAAAGAACCATAGGAGGCAGAAGAGCAAGGGCCAGAGGACATGGAAGCTGAGTACGTGAGTGAGGTGGATGAGGATTATTTCCCTCATCCAGATGAGGAGATCGATGAGGAGGATATTCTAGAGGAGGAGCCTCTAGAGACGGGTTGCTGATCCACATTTTACAGCTCCACCACCTTCAAGTGGGGGCTTTTGATTTTCAAAAATTGATGGACAGCATTGGTGCCCTGAAAGTGGGGCAACATCAGATTTTTGAGAAGATGGAAGAGAGTATCACCCGAGAGTTGGCAATACATCACAGGTTGGAGAGAATGGAAACCGATTTCTAGACCCTTACATGGGACTTAAATGAGGTTTCCAAGGGCATCACTACTGACTTCCGTAGAGTGCAAAGGGAAGTGGTCCTGATAAATGACCGGTTGGACTTCTTCAACTACAATTTCCATTGCAAGTCGTGGCCTAAACAAGGGAGTTCATCGTCCACACCCAGGAATGATCAGTGAAGTAGTAGATCCTCCTTCACCCTCCTTTTCTATCTTCCTTTATGGTGATTTTGATATCTTTTGGTTATATATTCTTGATACATTTTTATAGTTTGGAACTTGGGGGTATTCATGTGGAAGTTTATGACTTTTGGATAAGTTTTACTTGTTTCATTTATTCTGTTGTGGTTTGCTGGTGACAGTCTGTGTCACCCCCCTTTTGTAATTATCTTCAAGTATGTTGTTTATCAGGTGACTATCTTTGCAAAAATTTTTGGAAATTTAAAATAGCGTTGTTATGCCGTTGAAATTTTTATTACTTTATGAATTTTGTTGGCTTTTGCAATCACCCAATTAATTTAAATTTATTAAAAATTTTGGTAGTACATGAGATGAAATGCAAATATCTAAACCTTTAACCTGATTATTGACTTTAGTCCCTTAAACCTTTTCTGTTTATCCAACCCCGGGGTCCTATTATATAACTTTATGGGATCTAACTTGTATATTGTGTGTGGGTAGAGCATCACGCTCTGATACCACCGATTGTCAAACCCCGTCCCATACAGAAACGGACCAGTGACCGATTAGGCACCTTTTAACCCAATATACATATACTTGTAAATACACACACTTATACATACTTGTAAATACCCCAATAAGTTTGGTCCCATAGCACAACATACACACACACACTAAGTCAAACAAATCTTGTAATTCAGCAGAAGTCTTACATATACATACTTGTAAATACCCCAATAATCTTGATATCCAAATTATAATACATGATACATATATATGTGGGCCCATAGGCATAATATATACACAAGAATCACAATTAAAATATTCAGAACACAAAAGGGGTAACATTTCAAGAATAACCAAAAAGAATTTGGTGTTGGTATCAGTGTTGCTGTCCCGTAACACCACTATCACCCAAGCACTCAGCCCCATGCCTGAGATTTTTAGGAACCCACCAGTCCTCGACTAGAAACTCCACCGTGTCCCGTTTCTAGTTCTTTGGCTAGATAACCTACAAGATCAACTCAAAATGATGTGCACGTGGGATGAGCTCACTGACCCAGTAAGTGAATCAAAAATAGAAATGAACCTATATGCGTGCAATTTATTTTATTATCTTAGTCCACGTAGAAAACAATTCTAGGTCATAGGTCATATGCTACTCGCAACCACAGTGCGCGTATGCTCTGGGTACGAACCACGAACCCCATCTTGTGATATGCCCATAGGGTTGCTGGAGAAGGCTAGCCGTGGGTACTGAAAAGTAAAAAGGGCCTTACCCTGCATTAAAGTAAAATGGGCCTTGCCCTGCATTAATTTAAAAGCAGTACGATTGGCCCTCTTATTATATCGCCAAAGTTATCGACAGTTCTAATGATCAGTTGGGCATACTTTTAACCACAACCGTTGGTACACAACCTCGGGCATACTTCTAAACCTCTGCTGGGAAAGGTCGTAGCACTAGGATATGTCATTCCTAACCACATACTCCTATGTGAGATAGTACAATTGTATAGTGCCACTACGTCCCATACCACGGGCCACCAATGCATTAGTGTCCAAGACGACTACTGCATCTAGTATTGTAAAGCATTATATTCAATAGTCTAAAGTCATCTATATTAGGCATTTAACAATAAAAGATATCAGCATGTCAAATCATAAATGAATTTCATCATGAACACGTCAATGCATGCAATGGCACTTGTGGATGACTAATCTACACAATAATAATATGATGACATGGCTAGTCTACAAACAGAACAACATAATGTAATGTCCACTTCCCACTTACCAAATTGTGCACAAGGATCACCTCCAGTACGATGAAGATCCGGTGTGTGATGACACAAGTCTCTAATACAACCTATCATGAAAAGAGTTGGATTTAGTATATCACCACTTTAGGGTAATAACCAACAAGGTATGATGATCTTAACATGTTTAAAATCACTAGAGAATGTTGCCCAACAAATTTGGGCCCAATCGAAATCCGAGAAGTCGATTGGTAGGTCAACCGGTGGTAGGGTACCACTAGTCCTTATCGATCCAGGAACACTACCTGAACTGGTGAGCCAAGATCGATGGGGAAGGCACCCACCAATCCTTGCTCACCTGTCGAACCAACAACTCTATTTGGACTGACAGGCTAAAAGTGATGGGCCTGGTCACCAACCAATCTTGCTTTTGGTTGATCCGACACACACTCGAGACAGCGAGATCTTTGGATTGGTGGGTCCCATCCATTTCTAGGCACCCACCACTCACAACTAAGATTTTGTTACTCTCTCTCACTCTTCATCCTGCCTTAGGGAAACCAATATGGGTCGATTCGACCACGTTTGAAAAAAATCTAAAGCTCTAAATCATGATTCCAACATAGATCTAAGGTGGATCCAAAGTCTCAAGCGTAGATCTTACCTCTTTGCTCAAAAAATACCTCAAAATCCCAAATCTTCTCTTTAGCTCAAGAGATCAACAAATGCTTCACAAATCTTGCAAGTCTTATCTAAATCCTTCATAAACAACATATAGAACCTTTATTAAACATTAGATTCACATTCTTAATAGATCATAGCAAGATCCAAAGTATTTCTATCCAAATCGAAGTGTTTCACTTAGGATTTCATAAGGGTTTAGGGAATATGAACTTTACTCACCTCAAATCGTAGATCTCGAGATGTGGATCATTAATCCGATGTTGGATTCAAGAGATCTGACCCCAAGGATCCACAATGATCATCTCCTTCCCAGTTTTCTTCTTCCTTCCTCTCTCCTCTTTCTACCTTTTCATCTCTTCTTTACTTTTCTCAACTACTACGTAAAACAATAAATGAGGTGAAAGAGAGGTAATAAATAATATTTATAGTGAGGTAAAATATCTAATGACTAGAGTGGTAGGTCACACTGGTGGGTCCGAACCACCTATGACCACCCACTAGTCAACTAAAACTTAGCCCAAACATTGGGATTTTCGATGGGGCTCAGCCTCGACACGTATTTCACCCCCATTAATAGATTAATACGCGTACTTGACCTAAAATATGACTACGTACCTTTATTATCCGTACATAGCCTCGTGATACATGCAAGTGCATGGCTTGGTTATGCGGACTTCACTAGGCACTGACACCAACTCATTGGGCCAACCCAAGTTCAGAGTCACCGTTGCCACTATGCTTCATAAAGTACCCGCCATGGCTCACTTGGGCTCAGGTCCTACAAGACTAAACCGAACCAAACAAACAATTAGAGTAGGTTTAGAAAGTAAGGTATCACATATCCAGCTGAAGAGCTTGAGCCAGGACCCACTGTGGAGTTTCTAATGGAGGATTGGTGGGTCCCTGAAGATCTTTGGCACAGGGCCGAGTGCCCGTGCATAAGTTGTGTTGTTGGATAACAGCATTGAATACCAACTCAGATTCCATTTGACTATTTTGTGATGTTACCTATTTTGTGCTCTAGATGTTTAAATTGTAATTCTTTGTGTATATATCATGCCTACGGACTCACATGTAAATGTATTATATAATATAATTTGGGTATCAAGAGTATTAGGGTATTTACAGGCATAAAAAGTAAGACTTCCGTTGAAATATAAAATTTGCTTTCTTAGTTGTGTGTATGCTTTGTAGTGGTTACTACATCATATGATCCTGATAGGTTTTGGGTTAACAGGTGGTTAGCCTGATCATCGGTTCGGTTCTGTGTGAATGGGGTAGGACAACTTAGCCCTATTGAGATGGAACCCAGAGAAGGATGCAAACTCTTCTAGAGCCCCCAAACTAGCT
The DNA here is from genome assembly GCA_022985045.1 of Macadamia tetraphylla. NCBI lineage: Eukaryota > Viridiplantae > Streptophyta > Magnoliopsida > Proteales > Proteaceae > Macadamia > Macadamia tetraphylla. The sequence goes on along the minus strand of CM040965.1, from coordinate 31,911,738 downwards.
GTCACAGATTCACTAACAGCCTTTACAAATATCATAAGATCATCTGCAAAGATAAGATGGGACAGTTGCACTGCTTTGCACCTAAGAAGAAGAATGATCTTCCCATCCACTACTAACTTCCTTCTAACTCCAGTGAACCCTTCCATTGCCATAGTCAATAGGTGACAGAGGATCCCCTTACCTAATCCCCCTTCCCCCAAGTATCCTACTGGACTTTCATTAACAAGAACTGAGAATGTAGGACTAGTGAAACAAGCCTTGATCCAATTCATAGGTAGAGGAGGAAATCCCATTCTTCCCATAATCTCCAAAAGGAATTTTCTACTCAATGAGTCATATGCTTTATGTAAGTTTATCTTCAGTACTGTAGTAGGGTGAGCCCTTCTCTGTTCAATATCTCTTACAATATCATAACAAATTAGAATGTTATCAGTAATAGGTCTCTCTTTAATGAATGCTGACTGATTTTCACTAACCAGGTCCCCAATAACTCCTTGTAACCTATTAGTGATAAGTTTTGCAATAACCTTGTAAAAGATATTGCACAATGCAATCAGCCTAAACCTAGCAAATGATGCCCTCTGTTTTAATTTAGGGATTAGGCAGAGAAAAGTAGCATTAATAGAGGATGGCATAATAGCATTTCTAAAGAACCACTTGATAGTAATTGTAAGGTCCTCTCTGACAATTTTCTAAGAGTGTTTGAAGAAACTAGCACCAAACCCATCAGGTCCAGGAGCCTTTGTGCTTTTCATAGCAAACATAACCTTCATGATTTCATCATTAGAAACAGTTTTTTCTAACATCTCATGCTGGTCAATGGAAAGGGTACCACACAAAGGGATATCACTAGGATAGAATTCCACATCCTCCTGTTAAGCCCCAAATAGGTTCTTATAAAATTCAACAGCCCCATTGCTTCCCTCAATTTCTAGAATGTTATTTCTATGCTGCCTACCCCTCATTGCCTTATGAAAAAAATTGTTATTTCCATCTCCTAGCTGCAACCACTTCACTCTTGATTTCTCTTTGAGAAATCTCTCCTCCCTCTTCAAAGCCTCCTATAATTTCTTTTTAGCTTCCTTTTCTTGACAAACCAGATTATCATCACTATGATTGGAAGAAATTTATCTTGAATATCAGAAAGAACAGCTTCAGCCTCTTTTACTACATTAAACACGTCACTAAAATGCTCCTTATTCCACACTTTCAATTCCTTCTTAACATTCCTCAACTTAGTAGCAAACCCAAGTAAAGGATCAAATAATTCTTAATTTGAAGATCCCAACCCCTTTTCACAATATTCTTGAACACCTCATGCTCTGTCAAAGTCTCAAAAAACATGAAAGGTTTTGGTCCAAAGTTCTCCTCCAGAATATTCAAGAGAATAGGACAGTGGTCTGAGATTTCAGGATTCAAAAATACTGCCTCTGAATATTTAAATTTATCAACCCATTCATTATTACAAAGCACCCTATCCAGCTTACAGCTCACTCTATTTAAATCCCCTTTCCCATTACTCCAAGTAAATAAATTACCCTTCCATTTCAGATCAAACAGGTCAACATTATAATACACAATTATTAAACTCCTCTACTAGACCCTGCCTAATCTCCTCCCCCCTTTCTTTACATGTTGACCTCTCACCACATTGAAGTCCCCTAAAACAACTGAAGGAACTGACATTCCTTAAGACAATTGCACAATATCCCTCCATAATTCTCTCCTTTCCTCCACACTATTTGAGGCATACACAGCAGTGCACATAAACCCCAATGAAGTTCCTTTAATTTTTATCTTCATATGTAATTAGGATGCGAAAAGGTCATAGTCTACTGTAGATAAAGTGTCATCCCAACCCCCCCAAATTGGAGCAGCTTTCCCTACTCTACAATTATGCACATACTTCCGCTCCCTCCTTAAAGAACTATATTTTCTTCCTTCACCTTCTTTTCAAAAAGAATCTCCAATTTTATATTTTTCTCTTCTATCAAATTCTTAACTCCCCTTTGTTTTTCAGAAGCATTAAGTCCCCTCACATTTCAACATATGCAATTCATTTAATAGATTTGTTTGAAAGAGTACTCTGGACCCCACCAGTCGCCTTCATAGCTCCAACTTCTTGAAATGGTTTTTTCAAATGTGAATTGACCTCAATACGTTGAGGTTAGAATGTCATCTTCCTGGCCACACCATTCTTCTTAAGAGATAGGGTTTTCCTATTAAGTAAATTTAAATTGGAAGAAGAATTGGAAATGTACTTTAAATTGTTAAGCAAGTCACTTGATTAGTCAAAGAGTCACGACAAGACAATAACAATCTAAGTCTAATATTCTCCAGTGTTTGCTAAGTAGCTCACACTTATGACTTTGGCTCTGATACTAATTGTTAGTCGGCATTTGCTCAGTTACAAAATATTCTTTAATACGTTAAGCAAGTAAGTTGATTAGTCATAGAGTCACGATGAGACAATGATAGTTTAAGTCTAATAATCTCTAATATTTGCAAAGTAACTCAAACTTATGGCTTTGGCTCTGATACCAATTATTAGTCTTACGATTTTTTCTCTGACCAAATGTACTTTAATTTGTTAAGAAAATCAATGGATTAGTTATAGAGACATGACGAAAAAATGACAGTCTAATTCCAATAATCTCCAGTGTTTGCTAAGTAACTCAAACTTAAGGCTTTGGCTCTGTTACTAATTGTTAGTCGACGTTTGCTCAGATACAAAATATGCTTCAATTTGTTAAGCAAGTTAGTTGATTACTCAATGAGTCACGATGAGAGAATGATAATTTTGGTCTAATAATCTCTACTGCTTGCAAACTAACTGAAACTTATGGCTTTGGCTCTGATACCAATTAATAGTCTTATGATTTTTTCTCTGAAACCAAATGTACTTTAATTTGTTAAACAAGTCAGTTGAATAGTCATAGAGTCACAACAAGACAATGATAGTCTAATTTCATTAATCTCCAGTGTTTTCTAAGTAACTCAAACTTATGGGTTTGGCTCTGATACCAATAGTCAAAGGTACCATGCTCACCAGGAGGTTTCAAGTTTGAACCTCTTGGCTGTTACCTACTTACCTCTCTACCTATCAAAAACAAAAATAAGTCCTAAGAATTTTTCTTCGACATCAATTAACTTTAATTTGTTAAGCAAGTCAGTTGATTAGTTTTAAAGTCACGACGAGACAATAACAATTTAAGTCCAATGGTCTCATGTGTTTGCTAAGTATCTCAAACTTATAGCTTTTGCTCTGATACTAATTGATAGTCTTACGTTCTTTTCTCTGATACCAAATGTACTTTAATTTATTAAGCAAGTCAGTTGATTGGTCATACCTTCATGAAAATACAATGACAGTCTAATTCCAATAATCTCCAGTGTTTTCTATGTAACTCAAACTTGTGGCTTTGGCTCTGATACCAATTGTATTTTTTCTGATACCAAATGTACTTTAATTTGTAAAGCAAATCAGTTGATTAGTCACAGAGTCACCACGAGAAAATGATAGTCTAAACTATAAACCCAAAACCTTAAAGTCTAAAGCCTAAATCCTAAGCCCTAAACCCTAAACCCTAAAACTTAAATCCATAAACCCTAAACCCTAAAACCCTAATCCCTAAACCCTAAACCTAAAACACTAAACCCCAAACCTTAATCCCTAAACCCTAAACCGTAAACCTAAACCCTAAATCCTAAACCCCAAACCTTAAACCCTAAACCCTGAACCCTAAACCATTAACCTAAACCCAAAACACTACACCCTAAACCTTAAACCCTATACTCTAAACCCTAAATCCTAAACTAGTAAACCCTAAACCCCAAAGCCTAATGCTTGAATCTTAAATCCTAAACCATAAAACCTAAAGCCTATACCCTAAACCCACACCCTACACCACAAACCCTAAACCCAAACCGATAATCCCCAAACCCTAAACCCCTAAGGCTAAACCTAAATCCCTATACCCTAAACCCTAAATCCAAAACATTAAATCCAAAACCTTAAACCATAAACCCCAAATCCCTAAACCCAAAACCCAAAACCACAAAACCTAAACCCTAAACCATAAAATCCTAAAACCCTAAACCTTAAATCCTAAATCCTAAACCCTAAATTCTAAATCCTAAACAACTCTAAACCCTAAAACCCAAACCCAAAACCCAAATCCCTAAACCCTAAACCTAAAATCGTAATCATAAAACCATAAACCCTAAACACTAAACACTAAACCTTAAAGTCTAAACCCGAAACCCAAAATCCAAAACCCTAAACCATAAACCTTAAATACTAAACCCTTAACCCTAGACGCTATATCCTGAAACATAAACCAGTAAATGACATTCTAAGTCCAATTATCTCCATTGCCTGCTAAGTAACTCAAACTTATGGCTTTGCCTCTGATACCAATTATTAGTCGGCATTTACTCTGATACCAAACATACTTTAATTGGTTAAGCAAGTCATTTATTAGTAATAGAGGTTTGATGAGACAATGACAATCAAAGTTCAATAATATCCATAGTTTGCTAAGTGACTCAAACTTATGGCTTTGAATCTGATACTTATTGTTAGTTTGTTCAAATATGAAATATAATTAAACTTTTTTAGCAAGCCAGATGATTAGTCATAGAGTCACGATGAGGCAATGATAGTTTAAGTCCAATTATCTCCATTGTTTTCGAAGTAACTCAAATTTATGGCATTGGCTCTGATACCAATTGTTAGCCTTACGAATTTTTCTCTGATACCAAATATACTTTAATTTGTTAAGCAAGTCAGTTGAATAGTCATAGAGTCACAACAAGACAATGATAGTCTAATTTCATTAATCTTCAGTGTTTTCTACGTAACTTAAACTTATGGCTTTGGCTCTGATACCAATCATCAAAGGTACCATGCTCACCAGGAGTTTCAAGTTTGAACCTCCTTCCTGTTACCTACTTACCTCCTTACCTATCAAAAACAAAAATACTAATTGTCAGTCTTAAGAATTTTTCTTCGACATCAATTGTACTTTAATTTATTAAGCAAGTCAGTTGATTAGTTATAAAGTCACAACGAGACAATAACAATTTAAGTCCAATGGTTAGCCTGGTCACCGGTTCGGTTCTGTATGAATGGGGTAGGACAACTTAGCTCTATTAAGATGCAACCCAGAGAAGGATGCAAACTCTTCTAGAGCCCCCAAACTAGCTGTCACAGATTCACTAACAACCTTTACAAAGATCATAAGATCATCTGCAAAGATAAGATGGGACAGTTGCACTGCTTTGCACCTAAGAAGAAGAATGATCTTCCCATCCACTACTAACTTCCTTCTAACTCCAGTGAACCCTTCCATTGCCATAGTCAATAGGTGACAGAGGATCCCCTTACCTAATCCCCCTTCCCCCCATAAAGTATCCTACTGGACTTCCATTAACAAGAACTGAGAATGTAGGAGTAGTGCAATTAGCCTTGATCCAATTCATAGGTAGAGGAGGAAATCCCATTCTTCCCATAATCTCCAAAAGGAATTTTCTACTCAATGAGTCATATGCTTTATGTAAGTTTATCTTCAGTACTGCAGTAGGGTGAGCCCTTCTTTGTTCAATATCTCTTACAATATCATAACAAATTAGAATGTTATCAGTAATAGATCTCTCTTTAATAAATGCTGACTGATTTTCACTAACCAGGTCCCCAATAACTCCTTGTAACCTATTAGTGATAAGTTTTGCAATAACCTTGTAAAAGATATTACATAATGCAGTCGCCCTAAACCTAGCAAATGATGCCCTCTATTTTAATTTAGGGATTAGGCAGAGAAAAGTAGCATTATTAGAGGATGGCATAACAGCATTTCTAAAGAACCACTTGATAGCAATTGTAAGGTCCTCTCCGACAATTTTCCAAAGAGTGTTTGAAGAAACTAGCACCAAACCCATCAGGTCCAGGAGCCTTTGTGCTTTTCATAGCAAACACAACCTTCATGATTTCATCATTAGAAACAGTTTTTTCTAACATCTCTTGCTGGTCAATGGAGAGGGTACCACACAAAGGGATATCACTAGGATAGAATTCCACATCCTCCTGTTCAGCCCCAAATAGGTTCTTATAAAATTCAATAGTCTCATTCCTAATAAGATTAGGTTCATCAACAATAGCCCCATTGCTTCCCTCAATTTCTAGAATGTTATTTCTATGCTGCCTTCCCCTCATTGCCTTATGAAAAAAATTGTTATTTCCATCTCCTAGCTGCAACCACTTCACTCTGAGAAATCTCTCATCTCTCTTCAAAGCCTCCTATAATTTCTTATTAGCCTCCTTTTCTTAACAAACCAGATTATCATCACCATGATTGGAAGAATTTATCTTGAATATCAGAAAGAACAGCTTCAGCCTCTTTTACTACATTAAACACGTCACTAAAATGCACCTTATTCCACCCTTTCAATTCCTTCTTAACATTCCTCAACTTAGTAGCAAACCCAAGTAAAGGATCAAATATTTCTTAATTGGAAGATCCCAACCCCTTTTCACAATATCCTTGAACTCCTCATCTCTGTCCAAGTCTCCAAAAACCTGAAAGGTTTCGGTCCAAAGTTCTGCTCAAGAATATTCAAGAGAATAGGACAGTGGTCTGAGATTTCAGGATTCAAGAATACTGCCTATGAATATTTAAATTTATCAACTCATTCATTATTACAAAGCACCCTATCCAGCTTACAGCTCACTCTATTCAAATCACCTTTCCCATTACTCCAAGTAAATAAATTACCCTTCCATTTCAGATCAAACAGGTCAACATTTAAGTACACAATTATTAAACTCCTCTACTAGACCCTGCCTAATCTCCTCCCCCTTTCTTTACATGTTGACCTCTCACCACATTGAAGTCCCCTAAGACAACTGAAGGAACTGACATTCCTTGAGACATTTGCACAATATCCCTCCATAATTCTCTCCTTTCCTCCACACTATTTGAGGCATACACAGCAGTGCACATAAACCCCAATGAAGTTCCTTTAATTTTTATCTTCATATGTAATTGGGATGTGAAAAGGTCATAGTCTACTGTAGATAAAGTGTCATCCCAACCCCCCCAAATTGGAGCAGCTTCCCCTACTCTACAATTATGCACATACTTCCACTCCCTCCTTAAAGCACTAAACACTGTAGTTATATTTTCTTCCTTCACCTTCTTTTAAAAAGAATCTCCAATTTTATATTTTTCTCTTCTATCAAATTCTTAACCCCCCTTTGTTTTTCAGAAGCATTAAGTCCCCTCACATTTCAACATACGCAATTCATTTAATAGATTTGTTTGAAAGATTACTCTAGACCCCACCAGTCGCCTTCATAGCTCCAACTTCTTGAAATGGTTTTTTCAAATGTGAATTGACCTCAATATGTTGATGTTAGAATGTCATCTTCCTGGCCACACCATTCTTCTTAAGAGATAGGGTTTTCTTATTAAGTAAATTTAAATTGGAAGAAGAATTGGAAATGTACTTTAAATTGTTAAGCAAGTCACTTGATTAGTCAAAGAGTCACGACAAGACAATAACAGTCTAAGTCTAATAATCTCCAGTGTTTGCTAAGTAACTCAAACTTATGACTTTGACTCTGATACTAATTGTTAGTCGGCATTTGCTCAGCCTATAATACGTTAAGCAAGTAAGTTGATTAGTCATAGAGTCATGATGAGACAATGATAGTTTAAGTCTAATAATCTCTAATGTTTGCAAAGTAACTCAAACTTATAGCTTTGGCTCTGATACCAATTGTTAGTCTTATGATTTTTTCTTTGACTAAAATGTACTTTAATTTGTTAAGAAAATCAATGGATTAGTTGTAGAGCCATGACGAGAAAATGACAGTCTAATTCTAATAATCTCCAGTGTTTGCTAAGTAACTCAAACATAAGGCTTTGGCTCTGTTACTAATTGTTAGTCGACGTTTGCTCAGATACAAAATATGCTTCAATTTGTTAAGCAAGTTAGTTGATTACTTAAAGAATCATGATGAGACAATGATAATTTAGGTCTAATAATCTGTACTGCTTGCAAACTAACTCAAATTTATGGCTTTGGCTCTGATACCAATTATTAGTCTTATGATTTTTTCTTTGATACCAAATGTACTTTAATTTGTTAAGCAAGTCAGTTGAATAGTCATAGAGTCACAACAAGATAATGATAGTCTAATTTCATTAATCTCCAGTGTTTTCTAAGTAACTCAAACTTATGGTGTTGGCTCTGATACCAATCGTCAAAGGTACCATGCTCACCAGGAGGTTCAAACTGTTGTTGCCAACTTACCTCTCTACCTATCAAAAACAAAAATACTAATTGTTAGTCTTAAGAATTTTTCTTCGACATCAATTGTACTTTAATTTGTTAAGCAAGTCAGTTGATTAGTTATAAAGTTACGACGAGACAATAAGAATTTAAGTCCAATGGTCTCATGTGTTTGCTAAGTATCTCAAACTTAAAGCTTTTGCTCTGATACCAATTGATAGTCTTACGTTCTTTTCTCTGATACCAAATGTACTTTAATTTGTTAAGGAAGTTAGTTGATTAGTCATACCTTCATGAAAAGACAATGACAGTCTAATTCCAATAATCTCCAGTGTTTGCTATGTAACTCAAACTTATGGCTTTGGCTCTGATACCAATTATTAATCTTATGATTTTTTCTCTGATACCAAATATACTTTAATTTATTAAGCAAATCAGTTGATTAGTCATAGAGTCACCACGAGAAAATGATAGTCTACACTATAAACCCAAAACCTTAAAGTCTAAAGCCCCCAAAGCCCTAAACCCTAAACCTTGAACCCTAAACCCCAAACCCTAATCCCTAAACCCTAAAACTAAAACACTAAACCCCAAACCTTAATCCCTAAACCCCAAATTGTAAACCCTAAACTCTAAATCCTAAACCCCAAACCTTAAACCCTAAATCTTGAACCCTAAACTGTTAACCTAAACCCAAAAGCCTAAACCCTAAACCCTGAACCATAAACACTACACCCTAAACCGTAAACTTTATACTCTAAACCCTAAATTCTAAACTGTAAACCCTAAACCCCAAAGCCTAATGCTTGAATCCTAAACCCTAAAACCTAGAGCCTATACCCTAAACCCAACACCCTACACCACAAACCCTAAACCCTAACCGATAATCCCCAAACCCTAAACCCCTAAGGCTAAACCCTAAATCTCTATACCTTAAACCCTAAACCCAAAACATTAAATCCAAAACCTTAAACCATAAACCCCAAAGCCCTAAACCCAAAACCCAAAACCATAAAACCTAAACCCTAAACCATAAAATCCTAAAACCCTAAACCTTAAATCCTAAACCCTAAACCCTAAACTCTAAACCCTAAAACCTAAACCCAAAACCCAAATCCCTAAACCCTACACCCAAAACCCAAATCCCTAAACCCTAAACCCAAAATCAAAAACCTAAACCATAAACCTTAAACACTAAACCCTTAACCCTAGATGCTATATCCTGAAACCTAAACTAGAAAATGACATTCTAAGTCCAATTATCTCCATTGCTTGCTAAGTAACTCAAACTTATGGCTTTACCTTTGATACCAATTATTAGTTAGCATCTATTTTGGTACCAAACATACTTTAATTGGTTAAGCAAGTCATAATTCCTAATTTGCTACATCCTCATCCTCCATGTTCGCCTCATCATCATCTTCTTCGTCATCCTCATCGTCCTCTTCGTTGCGGAGGAGCTTGAGAATTTCATTATGCTTTCTTTCCATTTTTGCCAACTGGGCAAGGATGATGTTTCCAACTTTCTGAAGATCAGCAACAGTTGCATAGGCTGATGTCTCATCACTGCCTAGTTGCTGTGGCTAGCTGGGTCTAGCAGTAGTCTTTTTGGAGTGTGTGGGCTGCTGGGGAAGAAGATGCATTTTGCGAATGGTGGAAATATTGATCTCTTGGGGAAATGGGTCAAATGATTCACCAGAAAAATCTACTTGAAAGTGGTCCATGATTTGGCAAATCTTCCGTCCATAGGGTAGATTTCCCTTTTGAAGTCTATCACCATGGGTAATCATGGTTTTGAGCAGAATGTAAGGAAGGTTGATGGGTACACTTTTGTAGACACAGTAGGTAAGATAGGCATGAAATGGGGAGACTTCATCTCTATGACCACTCTTGGGGAGAATGTTGTAAGAGATAATAAGATTGACAATCCTCCCTATATCCGTAAGTTCTTTAGCCTTAATTTTGTGTGTATTAGCATATTCCTTCATAATGCTAGAATACACACAGTCAACATCCATGAATTGTTCTATGTAGGTCTTGGGTTGGTAGTATTTGAGGTCCCCTGTCACAGAAATATCTAGGATTTCTCCTAAAATCAGGATGTCGATGTCTATTGGAACGCCCTTAACATAGGAATGGACCAAAAGGGTGTCACCTTCACCAGAGAAGGTAAGGTTACAAAAGAACATTTTGACTAAATGGGGATAACAATGGGAGTCAAGTTTGAGAATGTTGCCCCATCCCAAAGCATCAAAAAGGTCTTTGATGTCATACCTGGACAAAGAGTCGGTATTGATGGTCCTACCTTGCTCTATGTTGCGAGAGATGTAGAGATTCCATGATTCTTGAGCAATGGTGGGGGAGAACCATGTATCTTTGTCAGAGGCCTTCCTTTTTCCCTTCTGAGCCACAGTTTTCTTACCTCTATTTGGGCGGTGAGAGTCCATGATGATTAGAGGTGTAAGAGAGAAAGAGATGCAAGGGTTTTGGGAGATGAATAGGAATGAATCTCAAGAGTTCAAGGGTAGAAGGAAGTTCTAAGCTAGGGTTTTGGGAGATGAATAGTCAAAATAGGGTTTTAGGCCAAATAGGATTCTAAAGTTTTAAAAAAATGGGTTAAAAAGTTGATTTTAAAGAGTTCAGAATCGAATTTTCGGTGGCGTCGGTCGATCGGTATCCCTTTCGGTTATAGGCAGTCGACTGTCAAACTATTCGATCAGTGCCGGTCGACCGGTATATTGGGGCGGTCGACCGATTGAGTCCAAGAAATTTTTAGAACAAAAAAAAAGTATGGCTGTGGAAAGGATTTTTCAAGTCCGAGGCTTTAGGAAAAGAATTTTCAAAAAGAAATGTTTATTCAGCCAAACGGGTTGCAAATGCCAAGTTCCTTCCTTAGGAAACTAAAACGCTCTTCTCCAAGAGGTTTAGTAAATATATCTCGAAGTTGTTTATCGTTTCAATGAATTCTAGAGAGACATCACCATTTTGAATGGTGTCTCGTAGAAAGTGGTGTCGAATATCAATGTGCTTTGCCCTTGAGTGTAAAATGGGATTTTTACTCAAGTTTATGGCACTGGTGTTATCGCACATGATTGGGCAAGATTCGAAACGCATTCTAAAGTCCTGAAGAGTTTGCTTCATCCAAAGGATTTGAGCACAACATCTACGAGCTGTAACATATTCAGCTTCTATGGTAGATAAAGCAACGGAGTTTTGTTTCTTGCTAAACCAAGAGACAAGGCAAGAGCCAAGAAAGTGGCAATTACCACTGGTACTTTTTCTGTGAATATGGCAACCTGCGAAGTCAGCATCTGAAAAGCTGACCAAGTCAAGGGGTTGGTTTTTGGGGTACCAGAACCCAACATCACAAGTGCTTTTTAGATATTTAAAAATTCTTTTTACAGCAGTGAGGTGAGATCTCTTGGGATCAGCTTGAAACCGAGCACATGCACATACACTGTACATGATGTCAGGTCTACTTGAAAATTAGACTTCATAGGAAGAGGATTAAGCAGACCCCAACAATCCTCACCCTTCAAGAAGTTTGGATTTAGAGAATATGAGTTGGATCAGCTCATCTTTGTGAAGAAACAAGTATTTGATGTCAGCACCCGTGAAGAGATAGTGGTGACTTTTCTAGAAGAAGAAGGTCCCTTGCCACATTTTCTCATCCACCAAGCCATCGACCCACTCCTAAACTGGACAAGCATTGGAGAAGACTTCAAGCTTACTCATACTACTGAGTCAACCACCCTAAATACCATTGATAAAAGCATCAAGCTAGTTATCGAGTCTATAGTCGAGTCAGTTATTGAGTCTTCTGTTTCTGATTTTGTGTTGGCCTCCCCACTTGAGGAGAGCCCAGAGTCCGTGTATGTCGAGTTTGTTACTCCTTCTTTCATGAATGAAATTTTTGAGTCCTAGTATGACTTGCCTCCTTTTTTTATGATGATCTTAATAAATATCAAGAGTTAATAAAACAATGCAAACCTAAGAAGGCCCAACCATCTATGAGGACACCCAGGTTATTAATCTAGGAACTGACCAATGCCTTCGAGAGGTAAAAATTGGTACCACCCTAGACAATGAAGAAGCAGAACAAATGATTTGTCTTCTGTAGTAGTTTGCCAAAGTCTTTGCTTGGTCTCATGAGGATATGCCTGGTATAGACCCCGATATTGTACAACACCATTTGTCGACCTACCCTGGGGCAAAACCAATGTAGCAGAAGCTCTGAAGAATGCGACCATAATGGACTAAGAAGATTAGAGTGGAATGCAGGGTTCCTACAAGTGGTAAAGTACCCCCAATGGTTGGCCAACATAGTACCAGTACCAAAGAAAGATGGTAAGGTGTGAATGTGCATAGACTTCCAAGATCTTAATAAGGTAAGCCCTAAAGATGACTTCCCATTACCTCACATTAATGTATTGGTTGACAACACAGTGGGGCATGCCTCGTTATCATTTATGGATGGATTCTCGGGATACAACCAAGTGAGCATGCACCCCAAAGATCAGGAGAAGATAGCTTTCATCACTCCATGGTGAACCTATTTTTATAAGGTGATTCCCTTTGGACTAAAGAATGCTGGGGTGACTTATCAGAGAGCAACTATGGCCATATTGCATGACATGATGAACAAAGTTGTGGAAGTCTATGTGGATGATATGATAGTGAAGTCAAAAGATCAGTAGGGGCACATTTCCGTACTGAGGCAATTCTTTGAAAGGTTCAAGAAGTATCAACTAAAGTTGAACCCCCGAAGTGTGTATTCGGGGTGCCAATAAGAAAATTGTTAGGGTTCTTCGTGAGTGAAAGAGGCATTGAAGTCGACCGTATCAAGATCAAGGCAATTCAGGAGATTCGGATTGAGAAGCAAATACGAGGATTTTTGGGTCATATCCAGTATATCAATAGGTTCATAGCTCAGTTGACTACCATCTACGAACCAATCTTCAAGTTGCAAAAGAAGGATCAGCCCATAGAATGGAATGACCAATGCTAACAAGCTTTTGATACTATCAAAGGGTATCTTATGAACCCGCTAGTATTAACGCTACTGGTGGAAGGAGAACCACTTCTATTGTACTTATCAGTAAGAAAACATTATATGGGCTCATTACTAGCACAAAAGGAGATAGAGAAGGGGGTAGAGCATGCCATCTATTACCTTAGTAAGAAATTCTTGGAATATGGGACACGGTATACATCTTTGGAAAGAACTTATGCCGCACTAATCTAGGCAACAAAAAGGTTGCGACACTACATGATAGCTTATCCAGTACGTTTGATCTCAAGGATGGACCCAATCAAGTGCCTCTTTGAGAAACCAGCTCTAATAGGAAGGATGGCTTGATGGTTATTGTTGTTATCAGAGTTTGACATCACCTATGTTGCTCAAAAATCTATCAAGGGGCCAGCTATAGCCGACCATTTGGCTGCCCACCCCATGGAAGATGGAAGACCCCTGGATGATGCCTTTCCTGATGAAGAAATCACTGTAATTGAAGAAGAAGACATGGCTAATGAATGGCAATTATTCTTCGATGGGCAGCTAATTAAAAGTGGTGTGGTGTGGGAATATGTCTTATCACCCCTGACGGTCTTTATTTACCTTCATCATTCTACCTTGATTTCCCCTATACCAATAACATTGCTGAATATGAAGCTTGTGCCTTGGGACTCGAAACTGCTCTGACCATTGGGGTAAAAAGGATCAAGGTATACGATGATTCATCCATTATCATCTGTAAGACATAGGAAAGTGGAAGACTAGAGACAAAAAGCTGAAGCCATATCAAGAACATCTGGAAGAAGTGATTGGACACTTTGAGAAGATCTCATTTGAATACTTCCAAAGGGACAACAATCGGTTTTCCGACACCCTTGTAACCTTGGCTTCCATGGTAGATGCAACCCTATGGCTAGAGTCTGACCATTCTTAGTGGAACAAAGAAGTAGACCCATTTATCAAAACTTGGTGAACTCTCTCACCATAGATGGTCGGTCTTGGTTTGCTCACATAATGGATTTTATCAGGGAAAGAAAATACCCGATTGAAGCTATAGAAAGAGAAAAGAAATTTCTGAGAAGATATACCACCCAATTTATCCTTCAAGAAGACTTGTTGTACAAAAGGTCCTATGATGGAATATAGTTGCTGTGTGTGGATGAAGAACAAGCTACAACCATCATGGAGAAAATTCATCAAGGCCTCTGTGGACCCCATATGAATGCCAAAATGCTAGCTAAGAAGATTCTCAGGCTGAGATACTATTGAAACAAAATGGAAGCAGACTACGTGAGCTTTGTCAAGAAATGTCACAAATGTCAGATATTTACTAATATCATACATATCCTGCCAAAGGAATTGTATTCACTCAGTTCTCCTTGGCCATTCTCTACTTAGAGCATTGACATCATTGGGAAGGTCAGCCCCAAAGCATCCAATGGTCGCGAATTCATCTTGGTAGTTATTGATTATTTCACCAAGTGGGTAGAAGCCTAGTCATATGCATTCCTCACGTCTACTAAGGTAGCAAAATTCATCCAAGAAAATATCATTTTCCGATATGGAATACCTCAAGAGTTGATATCGGATCAGGGATCCCATTTCTGGGGTAATATCGATAAAATCTGTATGAAGTTCGGTATCAAAAGGCATCGCTCTACCACTTACAGACCACAAACCAATGAGACATTAGAAGCGGCTAACAAGAACATCAATAGAAAATGGCTAAAACCCATAAGGATTGGGCGGATAAGTTACCCCTTGCCTTGTGGGCATATCGGACTTCTGTACCATCCTCGATAGGGACAACTCCTTTCTCTTTGGTGTATAGGGTTGGGGCAGTTCTACCCGTGGAAATCCTGATGCCATCACAAAGGGTGCTCCTGGATAGTCAACTACTTAAAGGAGAATGGATGAAGGCCAGACATGATGAGCTCAATTTTCTCGATGAAAGACGTATGAAGGCCATGGACAACTTAAAGAAATATCAACTGAGAATGGCAAGGGCCTTCAATAAGAATGTAAAGCCTTGTCACATAGAAGAGGGTGAACTTGTTCTTCGAGAACAAAGTGCCCCAATTCATGACCCAAGAGGGAAATTCAGGCCCGATTGGAGTGGCCCATTCACTGCCAAAGAGATTCTACCAGGCAAAGCTGTAAAACTCATAGACCACAGTGGTGAAGAAATACCTGGGTTGGCCAGCATGGATCAACTCAAGAGATATTATATCTAAAAGGGTGAATACCCCAAACTACGTTAGACTTGATTCCTCTCAAGGGATACATAGGCAACTTAACATGTGCAAGTGCGGTCTCAACCATCTCAAGGTAATAAATTGGTTCCTAGATTAATAATCAAAGTACCAAAAGATCATTATAGCTTGTGTCCCCCAAGAATTTCCATTTGGCATGCAACGCCAATAGACATCTGTCATCTATCTATGGTCCTCCAAATTCTTATCTAGAATTCCACCCCACCAATAGTCACCACCCGACACCAGTATGTCAAGGCCAGTTCATTCCCCATCGTTGATTAGCTAAAAAAAATATATAAAATGTTTTTAATCCAATAGTGGTGAAGGGTGTGTCAATAGCTAATGAGTGATACTTGGTAAATCACTATCTCTTCTTTTCTTCTAATGGTTTCAAGAAAAGTCATAGACTCGTTGGATGAGACATTGAGAAAATGAACCTTGGACATAAACATAAGGGCACCAGGATTGCTGGAATCCATAAATATGCTGATGCTCAATCGAATTGGGTCTGTAAAACTGCATCACCATGCACTCCGACGAGTGCCTTAACACTGGGATACCAATCTTCATGTGTTTCGATTTGGATTAGTGGAGATCTGCCCGACTCTTGAAGAATTCCAAGTTTGTATGCTATCTCTACCCAAGGGCAAGTTAATACAACCATCTTTGAAGAAAGAGTATTCAGAGGAAATCTAGAATTTCTTCGAATGGAAGGAGGAGGAAGTGAAATAATTCATTAGATATGGGAAGATTAACATTCTGAAGGTGGTCAAGATCTTCACTAAGTATCTATTATTGGGAGCAATCCTTCAACAAAGCTCATAGGATGTTTATCTACTTTGCATGATAGCTCGCTATGTTCTCCGAACTCCAGGACATGGTGCACCACTTGTTCTGATAGAAGTGGTAAAGCAATTGAAGAAAGGAGGTGATGTCATCCCTATGGTCTTTGCAGAAATGCTCAAGGGATTTGATGACATGTGCCATAGCCATAGATTTGGACTTGTTTAGTATCAAGGAAGCCCTGCAATTTTCCAGATTTGGCTCCTTGAGAAACTGAAGTTGACTAGGCCATTGAAAGAATATCAACTCAGAGTTCTTTGCTACCAGGAAAGGAAGGATGCCCCAAAATTCAAGCTCATTATTGATTGGAAAGAGTACCTATAAGAAAGAACTACAATGGATAATGTATGGAGATGCCCAGAGAAGTCATAAGAGGATTTTCTGTTGAAGACCCCTGGATACAACTACGTCAGGTTGATGGGATTGACTCACTTGTCCTTTTACTTACCTACGTATATTAGCCGATAGTATGGACTGAAAGCAGATTACCCAGAGGAGTTGATGAACTTTTATCCACCCCAAGAATTGTCTCCCTATATTGTTACCTATCTGTCCTGTTTATGGTAGGAAAGTTATTTTCATCTAATTCACTTGGTAGTAAAATGAGAAAATATTTAAATTCTCATCTTATCCCGATTATTCTAATGAAGACTTGAGTTGTTGAAATAATTATGCCTAAATGTTCCAAACCATAAATAAAAGGAAATTTTCTTTGTGCCAAAGATAGGTTTCCATTCATAAAATGCTAAAATTAAAAAAAAAAAATGAATAAACAGGGGGAGGAAAAAGAAAAAAAAAAAGAGAGATATACATGTGTTTGTGCTTGCAGGAACTACAGGAATAGGTCCCTAGGAGTCAAAATTCCTCATCTGAACCATACTCATGGTCGCCCTCAGGGAATGGCGAGGAGTCCATGGGTGTCAATCCCGAATCTGCCAACCTTCAGGTTAGATCCTGAATCTGTGCTTGCTTCTAGGCATTCTTCTACTGATAGGAGTATACTTGGCTCTCTAAGGCAACAATCCTTCACTCAGGGTGACCCTCAGGGAATGGCGAGGAGTCCGTGGGTGTCAATCCTGAATCTGCTAACCTTCGGATTAGATCTTGAATCTGTGCTTGCTACTAGACATTCTCCTACAGATAGGAGCTGACTTGGCTCTCTAAGGCAAAAATCCTTCCATCTTGAGGAACATGAGAGATGGTCAAGAAAAGAGTAATAAGAAAAAAAAAGAGAAGGGAAAACGTACCTTGTCGATCACCACCTCACACAAGCCCTGATGCATCCTCCGGATCTCGATATAGACTTCCAAAGACACCTGAGAAGGAGCATATCAGCTAAGGGAGATCAAAAGCCAAGCAAACAAAGGATGAGTAGATACTCACATAGTCATATGGAATAGCCAGGATGTCTGTTCTCCGCCTCAAAAGATGGGGGATGCTAGGATTGGCTATGTTGGGATATGACCAACCTGGGAAGCCATGGAAGGGAATGGTGGCTATCCTAAGGGATCCACCCGCACTAGTATAAGGTCCGACTTGCGATGGACTAGCAGCACTGACATGTGATTGAATGGTAGAAAGGTCTACACGCCGTGTTCTCCTCTAAAAGAATATTGATCAAGGCTAAAAGGAATTGAAGACTAAAGGTGATAGTCAAGGAAGAGCAACATACCACTGGACCGTCAAGACCAAGAGGGCTGCAAACAGTCTCTTCTTCAAGGAAAGTCTTGTAGTCCCTATCCCGCTCAAGGAATGAATTATCCCATATTCTGCCAGCTAGTCTCTCGATTTGGTCCGTAAGAATACACTCCGGACAATACATGGTTGGTGGGGGAAGACAAGGAGAGAAGCGTGTATCGACATCAGACCATTGGGGTATAACCCTCTCTCCTAAATACCAGGTATGGCCCCATATACCCCTGAATAGAACTCAGTTCTCTGATAAGTATCTAGCTCGATAACATCATCAAAGTCTGGGAACGTAAGAGGATGGAATGGTCTCCAAGCGACCTGCAAATTCAAGAAAAAATAAGTACGGCACATGACATAAGGAAATTTAATGAGAAACTATGGCTTACCTTGGTAAGACCATTCAGGAGGGCATGGGCAGTGGTCCCTGGAGGATGGCACCGGCCCCTGCGTACTCTGTTATCTCCCCATCTCACAGCTATAGGAAAGGGCAATGCTTGAGGGTCCTTCAGTATAAGATCCATAATCTCCAGATGCTCATAGCTCCAGGGCTGATTTGAAAAATTAAAGTGAAGAAATGCAACCAAATGAAAAGAAATGAGTACAAGAACAAGAGATTACCTGGAGGATGTAGCCCGCTCCCTTAAGACCTTGGTCTCCATATGATAACAGATCCAGAGACCACATCAAATATGCATAAGTAGCCCCGCCCCAATCCTAGGTGTCCACGTCCCAGATATTCGAGAAGAATGCAGCCATACGAATGTCTACCCCACCTCGGAGGTCACTAAAGAGACATTGACCCACAGTGAACAGAAGGAAAGAATGGGTCACCTGTGCCATGTTACTAGGGTTTACCCTCAGGCCGGCCCTCCACCAACGAGCACTGATCTCTCCAAGGCTGATATATGTCTGATCACCCTTGATATCTATGCCTATCAAGTCCGTAAATTCCCTAGCTATCAAAGTCTAGGGAAAGGTCAATGGCCTCCCCCCAAATGGTATGCCTGTCAAGGCATAGAAGCACAGGGGTGTGATAGTGATCTCACCAGTAGGAAGATAAAAGGAGTGAGTACTCGGCCACCACCACTCCATTAGGGGGCCAATGACGGGATGAACTTCCTAGTCTCTATAGAAGCCAATCGACTAAAGTATGATGAGTGAACCAACTCCTTTACTTTAGGGGGGAGTATCTTATACCAAATTCCTAGCTGTGTTTGGATGGCCATATCTGGCCAGGTTGGTGGTACTCCCCCATCATACTTCTTAAATAGAAAATAATAATAACAAAAAAATAACAATAATAATAAAAACAAACAAAATAAATAAAAAATGATAAAAGAAAGCAAAACAATAATGAATGAATAAAGAAAAATGAATAAAATGCAAGGATTCACCCATAAGCCCCATACTGAGTAGCAGACATGATTCTGAGTATTGTGAAGTGTCTGTTCGGAGTACCAGTTCGCAAGACCCTCATCCCCTTGAGAAGAGTTGCTACAACCATCCAACTGGACCTCTCCACAAGTCTTTCTCTTTCTTCTCTCAGACATATTTTCCAAAATCACAAAGAACCCCAAGAAGTTCCATAATTTACAAAAAAGCCCAAAAAGATGTCAAATTCTCCAAATAATTCCTTCCTCAAGAACTATGAAGATGTTCAAATGGAAGATGAAGAACTTCAAGCGAAACCTGAAGATCTTTGGAAAGAAATTGAAGAAACCCGAAAAAATGCAAAAAGCTTCGGACTTTCAAGGAAATTCGAAAACCTGAGCTCACTCTCTCATAAATTGTTCCCAACTCAGAAAAATCATAATGGAGAATGAACAGGAGGAGAGACCATTTTATGGTTAAAAAATTCACTTTCAAAAGAAAAAAATTTTTGAGATTCCAATTCCAAGGTGCAAATTAAAAATTCTTACCACAAATATCAAGTTCAAAATAAATTCTTGTGGTAGATGAAAATTATATCACATGAAAGTGGAAGGTAAAAATCAAGGGGAAGGTAAAATCCAGATTTATGCGATAAGTGAAAATTATATCACGTGAAAAGGGGAAGGTAAAAGTCAAAATTCCATTGAGAGGCAAAAATTTATGGTCAAAAATTCAAAAAAAAAAAGGAAAATAAAAAATCAATGGAAAAGAGCCAGATAAAAAATCAAAAGCAGAGAGTAAGGTTACAAATCAAAAGCAAAGAGCCAAATTCCAAATCAAAAGCAAAGAGCAAGGTTCCAAATGAAAAGCAAAGAGCAAGATTCCAAATCAAAAACCCAACATCCAAGACTCCAATCTCTTGGTTCAAAATCAAGAACCCCAATAGACAAAAGAGAAATCAAGAAAAGGCCCAATCCCATTGAATCAGCCACCTGCATTTACCCAGCCCTAAGTGGCCCAATCTCATTTAATCGGCCCTAGGTGGCCCAATCTCATTTAACCCGGCCCCCAGGTGGCCTAATCTCTTTGAGTAGGCTTCGAGTGGCCTGATCTCATTAATGAATTCCTTAGGTTGGCACATGGAAGCCCAGCCAAGGAAAATTTAGGAATCCAAATGTTTTCTTTTACATGATTAAAAGAGCAACGAATTTCTTTCTTGTAATTGATGGTCCCGTATTGCCCAGATTGGCTTGAAAGACCCAGCCTGGAGACCAAACCCCCTAGACTGGCACATGGAAGCCCAGTATAAGAAAAGACAAAGATCAAGTATTAATGTTTTTTGCGGGATTGAAAGAGTAGCAAATTTCTTTCCTACAAATCGATGACCTAGGTAAGTCTCAAACTTTAAAGTAGGTAAAAGATATTACATGTTACAATTTTCAACTCCGCCATTAATGAGAAAAATGATGACAGTACATGCTCTAGGCGACAAAATTTGGTCATTCTTTCCTTTACCCTTCGGCTGTTGGCATAGGCCTCGGCCAAAGAGGGGCATTCTGTAGACATCCAATTTTGTCACCCCCCTCTTGCTTCTGATCGACAGAGATGATAATTGATTAAGAAAACCCAAAAACATCCCCCACCTACCCAAAAACCCCAAAACTCTCATGCGAGAGAAAAGAGGGTCCAATTATGACATTTTATATATGAAAGAATTCAGTCAGAATGACTATATAAATGGATAGTACTCAGAATTACGATTCTAGTGATATATGGTACATCAAAATCAAGCTGTTGGCTCTCCTACAATCGCTCCTGTAAGTTTACACCTTATTGAGTGCATCGCGCCAGCCACCGATCCACACATACAGCAGCGGCACAAGCCATAGCCAACACCTTATGTGCCACGTGTGCTGGCAGACGACTGCCGACATCGTGTGCCCCGATCCACCCACACCCTACACCGCAATCCTTTGAGCACCCAGCCCTATCCTATGCACCCATGCATGCCCCGTGCACCCCTACCCAGTAGCATGTGCCACCATCAATGGCCAGAATATGTGTTATGCCAACTTGGTGGGTGAAGAGATTTTTCTCTTCACCCACTTGTGCACCTTACACTGTCCTGCTAGCATACCCTACTCTATAACCTCCCATTGGCCCAAAAAGGAATCTTTTACCTTATTGGCCCAAAAAAACTTACTTCTTCCCTATTAGTCCAAGAAAATCATCTTCCACCCCATTGGTCCAAATTCTCATATTTTCATCCTATTGGTGTAGAAAAATCACTTTTTTCCCCCATTGGCTAAGGGAATTTCTTTTCCCTCCCCATTGGTTCAAGAATCCAATAAATACCCCCTCCCTTTGGTTTTTGACAACATAACACCACAACGTCCAAGTCTCCAAGTGAGCATCTTTGGTAGAGAAGCTTTGCCCTCTCTCCTCCCCTTTCCCCCCTTGAGGTTTTTCAAGTCTTTGGAGAGATCTTCATAAGATCCGAAGTGTTCTTCGGGCCTTCAAAACTCTTCAATCCCTTGCCTACTTTGAGTGAGATTTTGCATAGAGGAAATTGTCCCTTAGTCTCCTGTCCCCTCTTGAGGTTCTTTCAGTCTTCGAAGAGATCTTCATCTTTGGACCTTCACAAGATCTGAAGTAGTCTTCAGATCTTCAAAGTGTTCTTCGGGCCTTTGAAGTTCCTCAATCCCTAGGATCAGCCTATCCCCAATGAAAGTTTTGACAGAGTGCCACCTCAGCCTAGCCCTCCCATAGCCTATCCTAAGCGGAAGCTCTACCGGAGTGCCACCACAGCCAAAACCCAGAAGTAGCCCATTCCTAGCCGAAGCTCTGCCAAATCAATACCACAGGAAAAATCCAAAATTAACAGTTCCTATTCAGAACTCTGTCCAATCAACATCTCTTGAGAAAAGGAAGTTGGAGGTCAAGACCATCTTCCCTTGAGCCAGGAGAATCCAAGAGACAGTCCATGCCAGTGCTAATCAAGGGTCCACCCCTCTTGACCCAAAATAGAGGTCAAGCTCAAGTATAATTTCTCAACAGAATTAACACAATATAGACTTTATATTAACCTTGTTTTAGTATACATAGTTATTTAAATTCAGTCAATGTATATATGTTTGAAAGCCTAGCCATGC
Source organism: Macadamia tetraphylla (assembly GCA_022985045.1). Taxonomy (NCBI): domain Eukaryota; kingdom Viridiplantae; phylum Streptophyta; class Magnoliopsida; order Proteales; family Proteaceae; genus Macadamia; species Macadamia tetraphylla. The sequence continues at coordinate 31,889,116 of CM040965.1, read as the reverse complement.
ATACGGAATAGGAATAATTATGGAAAATGTTTATTCTTAAGCATCTAGTAGGAAGACCAGTTAAACCGGGTAGATTGGGTGCCTAACACCTTCCCAACTCTACAACCTGACACTTACCCTAAATCTCTGGACTAGACCAATTCTTAGGCCCTTTTCTCAAAAATTGTGCCCAACCTTGGGTCCTAGGCCCATAATCCTAGATGATGACTCCAAACCCTTTTGCATGATCCCGATCCCGATCCCCGTATTGGACCATTATCAAATCCCCGTCTTGAATGATGAATTTTACACTCCTACGAAATAGGCATCCACGTATCTCCAATCAATGATACGGCGGTGCGAGGCCCGCATGTAGGCACATACGACACACTCCTCCCTCATAAAAGAGAAAGAGAGGAGAGAGGATGGAATGTTGGATAGTCCTTTTCCCCTTATCCACCAACCAAAAAAGGGGAAGATAGATCTCATCTTCGGCCACTACCCTCACACTAGGGTACCCTACACCGCAATCCCCTATTGGCCCAAAAAAGTCATCTTTTTATCTCATTGGCCTAAGAAATTACTCTTCACCCCATTGGCCTAAAAATTTACCTAGTCACCCCGTTGGCCCAAAATTTCACTTTTTTACCCCATTGGTTTAGAAAAATCACTTTTTAACCTCATTGACTAAGGAAATTTCTCTTTCCTCCCCATTGGTTCAAAAATTCTATAAATACCCCCCTCCCTTTGGTTTTACACACTGAAGCCTCCTAGTGAGCACCCTTTGTAGAGAAGCTCTGCCCTCTCTCCTCCCCTCCCCTTTGAGGTTCTTCAAGTCTTCAGAGAGGTCTTCATAAGATCCGAAAGGGGGTCTTCAAAGTTCTTCAGCCATTTAGGTTTCAGCCCATTCCTAGCAGAAGCTCTTCCAGAGTGCCACCTCAGTCTTGCCCTCCCATAGCCTATCCTTAGTGGAAGCTCTGCGGGAGTACCACCTCAGTCCAACCCTCCCATAGTCTATCCCTATCGGAAGCTCTACCAGAGTGCCACCTCAGTCTAGCCCTCCCATAGCCTATCCCCAGCGAAAGCTCTGTCGGAGTGCCAACTCATCCAAAATACAAAAGTAACCGTTCCTAGCCGAAACATTGTTCGAATATTACCACAGTCAATAGCTCTCGAAAAAGAAAGTTGGAGGTTAAGACCACCTTCCTCTAAGCCAAGAGAATCTACAAGAAAGTTCGTGCTAGCATTAATCAGGGGTCCACTCCTCTTGACCAAAAATAGGGGTCAAGCCCAAGTATAATTGTTTAATTGAATCAACATAATGTAGACTTTATATTCACTTTGCTTTAGTATACATAATTTTTTAAATTCAGTCCATGTATATATGTGTGATAACTTAGTCATGCATGCAGAATTGGAATAATCGTGAAAAATGTTTGTTCTTAAGCATCTAGTAGGAAGATCGGTGGAATCGGGTAAGTTGGCTGCCTAACACCTTTCCAACTCTACAATCTGACACTTAACCTAAATCTTTGGACCAGACCAACTTTCGGGCCCTTTTCTCAGGAATTGGGCCCACCCCTAGGTCCTCAGCCCATATCCTAGGTGGCAACTCCAAACCCTTTTGCACGATCCCAACCCCTCATATTGGACCATCATCAAATCCCCATCTCAATGATCAACGTTACACTCCTACGAAATAGGTCCCTATGTATCTCCGAGCAGCAATATGGCAATGTGGGGCCTGTAGGAAAGCATACACTACACACCACTCCCTAAAAAGGAGAGAGAGGAGAGAGGGCTGAATGCCAGTATTTTCCGTCCGCTACCCTCACAGTCCTTGGAAATAGGTATACAACCTCAGAGGTCAGCCCATGGAAGTGGGGCAACATAGTGATGTACTGAGATTTGAGCTCAAAATTATTGCCCTGGGCTTGTGGTAGAACTATGCAGGAAGGTTGGGCTACTCTAGCAGGGTAGAACCTATCTTTCAGAGATTTAGATGGAGGGTTTTTCTATTGGTCTCCCATATTCAAAGGTACTAAAGAGAGTATAAATATAGGGTCACTATCTGTTGGATCTCTTCTTTCTAACCTATTCTCAGTATTACATACCCACTTAGCACTCATGCAACAAAAAACCACCCACAACTAAGATGAGCACAAAAGAATGGAATTTTTTTTTGATTTTTTTTCTTTTTTGGATTTTTGTGAGCTTAGCGATAGGGACCCAGGCTTGCTCAATTTCTGAGGTACTGCTATAGGGCAAAGCCTGTCTTTATCATACTATGAGGCTTGGCGACCTCCATCGATACAACTATTATTGCAAGTTACTCTTCTCAGGAATTCAATAAATGATAAAAGAAAAAGAAATATAAAGCACTCCAAGTTACCAAAAGAAAGAAAAAAATAACATGGAAATATATCCCCAGTAACGGCACCAAAAACTTGTTTGAATTTTAAAAGTAACAGTAAGCATATGGATCAGAATAGCTAACGGGTTGAACACAAGGAGAACAGTCATTTTATTTTTAGCTTCTTTTATTAATGCTTAACTATAACGATTGATTATGGTGATCTACTTCTACTACCGTCCTAAAACAAATGCATCTAAAAATGTCCTAACCAACAAAACTAGGGTAATTGGAAATTGGAACTGCAATAAAAATTGAACGACCTAACCATTCACATCTAACCCTAGCCATTCGTCACCTAGGAAATTAAATACTTGAACCATGCAATTAAAAAGCAAATAACTGAAAGTAAAAGTGCTGAAATAAAAAGTGTTAAAGAGTAAATAAAATAAAAAATGGAATAAAGTTAAAGAGAGGCATAGAAGTAGGTATCTCTACTTAGCCCGAGGGATACACCATAAATAATATGAGCATCCCTACTTAACGAGAGAGTACTCTTACAAAGGCTTTTCTACTTAGCTTTAAGGGAATGGATGAAATATAAATAATCAAAGAAAAATGATGGTTCCATAGCTAGAGAGGGGCAAAGCCAATACATGCATCTAGCTATGAACCTTCGAAGAAAGGGAAAGCATCAAAGTAAAAACTGAAATTTAAATCCTAAATTAAGAATAAATGGGTAGCAAGAAGTGGGAATGAAAGGGGGGTGAGAAGACTATTTGTAGACAACCAATTTTGTCACCCCCTTCGGCTATGATGAAATGTGGATCTTAGACGTGACTTCAGGCTTCCAATCAGCAGAGATGATGATTGACTAAGAAAACCCAGAAAATCCCCTACCTAAGAAACCTTAGAAACCCCGCATAGGAAAGAAGAGGGTCCAATTTTGACTTTTTATATAAGAAAGGATCCGATCAATATGACCGTACAGATGGATAGTACTCAAAAATATGATTCTGACGATATATAGTACGTCAAAATTGGACCGTCGGATCTCTCGCAATCGTCCCCAAAAAATTATATTTTTTCGAATGTATGCCATGCACGCTGGCCAGCCAACTAGTAGCACAGCCCCATGCATAGCATGCGTACACATGGAGGCTAGCCTATGCATGCATGTAGGCTAGCTTGCGTGCAGTCGTAGGCCAACCCACGTGCATATACAGGCTAGCCCATGCGCAGCCACGGGCCAGCCCACACGCATCGGCATGCTAGCCTACGTCCACCCCCGTCGACATGCTAGCCTGTGCCCACGCGCGTCGGTATGCTATCTTGTGCTCACCCGCAGGCCAGCCCAAGTGCGCCTGTAGGCCAGCCCAAGTGGGCCTGTAGGCCAGCCTGTGTGCAGCCGTAGGTAACCTATGTGCAGTAGTAGGCCAGCCCACGTGCATGCCCCATGCACCTTACCAGCCACTATGCCCCTCTACCAGTCTCCCGCACCAGCTCATGCATGCCCTGTGCAGCTCGACATAGCCTCGTGTGCCACCATCAATGGCCGGGATTTGTGCTCCACTGACCCAGTGGGTGAAGAAATTCTCTCATCACCCATTTGTACATATACACTATCCCGCTAGTGTACCCTACACTACAACCTCCCATTGGCCCAAAAAAAGAATCTTTTTATCTTATTGGCCCCCAAAAGTTTCACTTTTTCCCTATTAGTCCAAGAAAATCCCCTCCCTCCCATTAGTCCAAATTTTCATACTTTCTTCCGATTGGTCCAAAATAACCACTTTTTGCCCCATTGGCAAGGGAATTTCCCGTTCCCCCCATTGGTTTAAGGATCCTATAAATACGCCCCCTTCCCTTTGGTTTTTCACACCACAACACCATAAGGTTCCAAGCCTCTTGGTGAGCATCCTTAGAAGAGCTCTGCCCTCTCTCCTCCCCTTCCCCCTTTGAGGCTTTCCAAGTCTTTGGAGAGATCTTCATGGTTCTTTGGATCTTTGAAGAGTTCTTCGGGCCTTCGGGACTCTTCAATCCTTTGCTTTCTTTGAGTGATATTTTTTCCTCCTAGCCCTCCCATAGCCTATCCCCAAGAGAAGCTCTGCCCGAGTGCCACCTCAGCCTAGCCCTCCCATAGTCTATCCCTAGCGGAAGCTCTATCCTAGTGCCACCTAAGCCTGCACCTCAACTAGCGCTCCCATAGTCTATCCCCAATGGAAGCTCTATCCGAGTGCCACATCAGTTTAGCCCTCCCATAGCTTATCCCAAGCGAAAGCTCTGTCCAAGTGCCACCTCAGCCTAGCCCTCCCATAGTCTATCCATAGTGGAAGCTCTGTCCGAGTGCAGGTCAGCCTAGCTCTCCCATAGTCTATCCCCAGTGGAAGCTCTGTCTGAGTGCCACCTCAACCTAAGCCCAAAAATAGCCTTCCCTAGCTGAAGCTCTGTCCAAATTCAAAATCGAAAGTAACCGTTCCTAAATGGAACTTTGCCCGAATATTATCATAGTCAGCATCTTTTGAGAAAGGAAGTTGGAGATCAAGACCATATTCCCCTGAGCCAGGAGAATCCAGAAACCAGTTCGTATTAGCATCAACAAGGGGATCCACCCCTCTTGACTCGAAACAGGGGTCAAGCTCAGGTATAATTTCTTACCCAAATTAGCATAATGTAGACTTTATATTGAACTTGTTTTAAATGTATATAATCATTAAATTCAATTAGTATAAATATGTGTGATAATCTGGCCATGCATGCAGAATAGGAATAATTGTGGAAAATATTCGCTCTGAAGCATCTAGTAGGAAGACCGATTGAATTGGGTAGATTGGGTGCCTAACACCTTCCCAACTCTACAACCTGACACTTACCCTAGATCTTGGGACTAGACAAACTTTCAGGCCCTCTTCTTAGGAATTGGGCCCACCCTTGGGTCCTAGGCCCTTAATCTTAGGTGGCGACTACAAACCCCTTTCACATGATCCCGATCCCTCTATTGGACCATCATCAAATCCCAGTCTCGAATGATGACCTTTACACTCTTGCAAAAGAGGCCTCCAAGTATCTCCGAGAGGTTGTACGATGGTATGGGACCAACAAGCAGAGCACACACGACACACCCCTCCCTCATGAAAGAGAAACAGAGGAGAGAGGACGAGATGCAAGCCCTTCCCCCCCCCCAAAAGGGAAAGAGAGATATCATCTTTTGGCCGCTATCCTCACAGTGGCGACTCCATTGGGGACAAATGTCAAGCTTCTGACACTAGATGCTACCATTAAATGTAAGAACATTTTCCACCACATTTGTTTGAAAACATGTTTGGCTAACCCCAGGTTTGTAATTATATTCGCTAATGCATCATGTATTGCGGTCAAAGTGAAATCATTTAGCGAGGGACTCCCTGTCATGCCTGCACCCTCGAGGAGGTCAGTGTATGTCATGGAGAATACTCTGAGAGCAAATGGTAGCCGCTCCTGTACAAGGATGTGGGGTATTGTTAAATGGCGAGGATGTTCATATTTGTGCCAGCACCCTCAGGGTGGTCCAAGCACTTTATGACATTTTGAGATCGAATAATAATATTCCTATATTACACTTTTGCACACAATCACTCACGGTTCCACCACCTCATGGCCAGTTGCTTAACCTCGTGTGTAGTCACGAGTAATGGGTAAGGAAGTCACCCCCTTGATCTCGTACCCATGGGTATATCAAAAGGATCACGTACCTTGTGTACATAGATCCTGTCAAGAAAGCCTTATCGGACCTATTGCATCCACTGGATACTCGCATCATATAGGAAATAGATGGAGAACGCTAGGAACGCCACAAGCTGATCTGTAGAATTTGTTCGCGGTCTTGGAAAGGAATATTCCTATAATATATTCTAGTCATAAAGGAATGCTTTCCTAATTGGGTTTTGGATAAAATATGCCCTTCCTCCTTAGAAATGAAATATGGATGATTTGGCATATGCGATCCAGGCTAACTTCTGTTAAAGTCCCACAAAATGCCGAATTATCTAAAAAACTTGAGGAAACTAGGAGGAAGGTCACCTAGCGGGATAAGATTAAGGAAAGCATGACTTTACTAGCAAAGAATGCATTATTAGGGATGTTCTGGTCAAGCCATTTGTATGTACCTCCCACTTATGGCATTGAGTGGACTAAGGGCATCAATCCCTATCCACTCCCTACCATTAAGTGGACTAACTTTGGATGGATCATTGGTTGTTAATCTAGTGAATATATGAATAAAGGGTTGGGAATTTAGGAATCCAAACCATTTTTGGTTCAGGCATAATTCCACACCTCAAGTATTCACCGCGGTCCATTTGGACACGTCAAGGTAATCGGTTAACTCGTCTAAGTCTAGTGTCACCCCCGTCGTCTCTTCGAAATTGTCTACCACAGTTAGAGACCGCCCAAACTCAAAATTGGACAATAGTGGTGAAAGCCTTCACCAAGTAGTATTCGTATAATACCGAAGAGGATGTGAAGCGTCAGGAGCTTGAGACATTGAGACAATAGCCTAGAGAAGGATTCACTGCCTTGTTGATGAGGTTTAGGGATAAGGCCACCAAAATGGCAGACTGACCTATAGAAGCAAAACAAGTGGAGATGTTGATTGAAAACTTGTCAAAGCTCTGTTATGATGTCCTATACTATCAACATTTACAAACTTTTGATGCCTTGATAGCCACCGGTATATGTGTTAAAAATAGAATCCTAAGGGAAGCTTAGTATCAAGGATCCTCCCAAGATGCATGGAAGAACACCAGAGTTGGACGCAAAAAGGATCCAGAAACCAATGTGGTAGGTACGGTCCAACAGTCAGTTTCTTTTATCACTCCTTCACAACCATTTGCAATATAAGCAGATGCACCCTCCTAGAAGGCTCCTCATCCAAAAAGGCAGTTTACTAATTTAGGGAATGCCCATGATAGTAGTATATGAAAAGCTAAAGAAATAAGGATTGCTAGGGACAATGGCTCCAAGAGTGATCAGTAGCCCCCCTCCAGCTTGGTATAGGGATCATAAATATTATATTTACCACACTCAGAAAGGGCACAATACTGAAAGATGTATGGGTTTACAACATGTGATCCAGGACTTGGTAGACAATGGGGCTATTGAAGTCAAGATTAAGCAACCTCCCAATGTCAACACAAATCCACTTCCTGATCATGTGAACAATCTAGATGAAGAATCAATAGAGAGTGAACCCACCCAACTCATTGAATCCCAAGCTTAGAAGAATCACATGAATGGCCATGCTTACAGAAAAATTATGAGTCAAAGAGCCAGAACCATGAGGACTCCCCAAAGGAAGGAGTTGTTAGAAGAAGAGCCAAAAGATCTATGACCTTCCCGTTCATCCATCCTCATCAACAGAAGAATCCACCACATCATACCTTAAACCTTCAATAGATTATCAACCTCCACCATATTACCAACCTCCACCGAATCATCAACCTTCACCACATTATCAAGGAGAAGGAATTTTCTCATCTTATCACCCCTAATCTTCATATCTTACCTTTCACATTACATCACCTTTATACCACCCCACCTCATATCCTTCATCACCCTCATACCAATCCCATTCTCAAGGTTTGGTGTACAACCCAAAAGAAGGATGGACAGATGGGTACACTTGGAAGGATATGCTTGCACTACTAGACTCCCCGAAGATGACCTCATTAACAAGATCAGTGAATGCTTTAGAAGAAGGTCAAGTGGGTGATCCCACTTCTCTAATTCAACCCACTATATCCTCAGAAGGAAACCTAGAGAACATTGAAGGAGTCACGGGTGACGTTCTCAGTGTAGTAATGGCATTGGCAGTGGGAGAACAAATCAAAGAGCACACTTCCCTAATCCATATTAGGAGTGGCACAGAAGATGATGAGTCTGGTTTGATCCAACTTCGAGCCAGTGATGTCAAGTCTAACCCTATGGAAATCCTCTGGTCCATACACTCTGAATACGATGAGCGTTTGGATGCTGGAGAATTTGATGGTCAAGAGGAATCTGATGAAGAGCCAAGTCAGGGGGAAATCAATGAAAAAGAAGATGATGACGACGACGATGAGGACGAGAGCGAAGATGAGAATGATGGAGATGACCTAATTCTCAAGATGATGATGAGTACCAGGATTGGGATGACTACTAGTGGCCTCAGCACACTGATGATGATGATGAATCAGGGTACTACTGACCCAGGGATCCGAGAGGATATTCTATGTATGCAATTGGCGAAGATGACCTAATGATTGATCCCACAGATGCTATTCAGTCAGCACTCCCGATTCACATGGAAGGGGGAGATCCGACATCAAATTCAGAAGATAGTGAAGGGTATGAGATCATTATTGAAGGGGAAGCAAATCCTATAGCAGAACACATGGCTCATATCTCTAATTGTTTGGTTGACATCAAACTTGAGGCCAATGGAATTGATCGAATGTTAGGGGAAGTAGCCATCGTTGAACAATGCTACACCAAGTAATTGATAATCCTTGAGAAAGAAGGGGGACATTCCACACTTACATAAATGATAGATACAATAGTTGCATGGCTTTCCAATGCAGTCAAGATGGTACGAGCCAGGTCTGTGGACATTTGTGGAGGACCTCGACCTCCTACCCCAAGTAGTGAAGAGGAATCTAAGGAAGAAGATGATCCAATGGTAGGGATAATTACCATAACAAACAGTGATGATGAAGATTGCTATTCCACAGAGATCATTGTGAAGAAACCTATCAATGTGATGGAGACTAGAAGTGGAAGAAACTACAAGAGCAAGGCCTTAGTAGTAGAATAGTTAAGGGCTAATGAGGCAGGAACTAACAGCTTGAAGAAAGAACCAGAGAAACCAGTCTTGGCTCAACTCAAGAAGCCTTAGGCTAATATCTCAATTTGGGAATTATTGATGGCATCCCCCACACACCGTGAAGTAGTCTTGAAGTCTCTCACCAATGTACAGGTGCTGATTGAGATAAATCCAGCACATCTTACACACATAGTAGGGGCAACATATGTAGTGCAATCCTTGATATTCTCTGATTTGAAGCTCCCCAAAGGACCCCAGCACAACAGAGCCCTCCACATCATAGTAGAATGTCTTGACAAGGTGGTTCCCTATGTGCTCATTGACAACGGGTCCGCTTTGAATATTATACCATTAAGATCGGCAAAGAGTATTGGCATCAACCTGGAGGAAATGAAGCCGACTATCCAAACCATATGAGCATATGACAATACCAAGAGGAAAATGCTTGACATCCTCAGCCTTACTGTAAAGATTGGCCCGGTGAAGTTTGATATTGATTTCCAAGTCATTGATATACCAGCATCTTTCAACATGCTCTTGGTAAGGCCTTAGTTGCATCATGAGAAGGCTGTGTCCTCTAGCCTCCATCGAAAGATAAAGTTCATTCATGAAGAAAAGGTAATTACAGTAGCTGGAGATCCTGAGGTGGTTAATACCTTAGCCAATATTGAAAATGGGGAAGAAGAAGACCAGTAAGTTCAACTAAGTGGTTTTGAATTAGAAACAACTTGTGCAGCCATTGCCAAAGAAGTTCCAATAGAAAAATCTTGGCTAACTATGAGGCCAACTGGAGTCTGCTAGTGAATCAGATGATGAAGAATATATAATATTTTCCTGGCATGAGACTAGGGAAATATCATCAAGAAGTTTCAAAGTAGTCTAGTTTGGCAGTAAACAAAGGAAGGAATGGTCTTGGGTACGTTCCTCAGATCACCAAAGGGCAAAAAATTCTAAGGATGGCTAGGAAAATCTTTGTCTCTTACTACCCTACTCTCAATGGGTATTTTGTGAGAGAAGGAGAGGATTTCCTCTTCTACGGGAATGTGGAGCCATGGTTTGATGAAACCACCACAAAGATGCAACCGGGGTTTGAGGTATTCTTTCAAAATGAGTTCGATTGGTTAAATAATGAGGTGGAACAAAAAAAGATAGTCAAAGAAAGTGATCAAGACAGTTGCATCACCGGGATAGCGGAAATTGTACTAATTGAAGATGGGTTCTCCTCTGGCAACCCCATAATGCTGATCCAGTCAAAGGAATTGCCAAGTCCCCGAGTAATCTTTAAAAGGGAATGGGAAAAGAAGATAAGACTCGCCTAGAGTCTACAACTTCCCATGGATCTGAAAGGTCATATCTGTTCTTTTCTACAAAAGCCAAGAGTCCGAGAGCTACATAAGTTCAAGCCTCATCCTTTCAGATGGAAAAGTGTATATGCATAGTAGAGAAGGGCACAAAGAATGATGGTTTGCATGTATGGTGCCCGAATAACTACAACGGGAAAATCCATGAAGGTGGTCAAAGATGTGACCAAGGCAACAGAATGTCATTCCTCAATTGGCTAGAAAAGATGGACTTTATAGAAAGAGGATTAAGCAATCTCCACTAATCCTCACCCCTCAGAAAGTTTAGCTTCTGAGAGCATGAGGTTGATCAGCTGGTATTTGTGAGGAAGCAGACACCTATCCAAAAGAACCATTGCACCATGGAAGAAATACCAGTAACTTTCTCAGAAGGAGAAGAAGGTCCTTTGCCGCATCTACTCATTCATTGAGCCATTGACCCGCTCCTAAACTAGACAAGCATTGGAGAAGACTTCAAGTTGTTCATGCTATCGAGTCAACCAGCTTGAATACCCTTGGCAAAAGCATCAAGCCAGTTATCAAGTCTGTAGTCGAGTCTGTTGTTTATGATTTTGTGTCGGCCTCTCTCGAGGAGAGCCCAGAGTCTGTGTACGTTGAGTCAGTTACTCCTTTCATGAATGAAATTTTTGATCCCGAGTATGACTTGTCCTTTTTCTGATGCTGATCTTAATAAATATCAAGAGTTAATAAAACAATGCAAACCAAAGAAAGCCCAACCTATCTGTGAGGATACTCAGGTTATTAATCTAGGAACCGACCAATGCCTTTAAGAGGTAAAAATTGGCGCTAACCTAGATGATGAAGAAGCAGAACATATGATTAGTCTTCTGAAGAAATTCACCAAGGTATTTGCTTGATCCTATGAGGATATGTCTAGTATCAATCTTGGCATCGTGCCACACCAATTGCCAACCTATCCTAGGGCAAAACTGGTAAAGCAGATGCTCCAAAGAATGTGACCAGAATGGAGTGAGAAGATCAAAGAAGAAGTTGTGAAGCAATGGAATGCAGGATTTCCACAAGAGGTTAAGTATCTCCAATGGTTGGCTAACAATGTACTAGTGCCGAAGAAAGATGGCAAGGTAAGAATGCGTGTGGACTTCCGGGACCTTAATAAGGTAATCCCTAAAGATGACTTCCCATTATCCCACATTGATGTATTGGTGGACAACATAGTGGGACATGCCTTATTATCATTTATGGATGGATTCTCGGGATACAACCAAGTAAGAATACACTTAAAAGATCTTGAGAAGACAGCTTTCACCACTCCATGGGGGATTTATTGTTACAATGTGATGCCTTTTGGGCTAAAGAATGCCAGGGTAACTTATCAAAGAGCAGCCACGGTCATATTGCATGACATGATGAACAAAGATGTGGAAGTCTATGTGGATGACATGATAGTGAAGTTAAAAGATCGACAGGGGAATATTCCTGCACTAAGGCGATTCCTTGAAAGGATCAAGAAGTATTAACTAAAATTGAATCCTCAGAAGTGTGTATTCGGGGTAATAATAGGAAAATTATTAGGTTTCTTGGTGAGTGAAAGAGGCATTGAAGTCGACCCTATCAAGATTAAGGCAATTCAGGAGATGCCCACGTCTTGGATTGAGAAGCATATACGAGGATTTTTGGGTCACATCCAATATATTAGAAGATTCATAGCTTCATTGACTACAATCTGTGAATCAATTTTCAAACTACTGAAGAAAGATCAACCCACGGAATGGAATGATCAGTGCCAACAAGCTTTTGACAAGATCATAGGATTCTTCATGAACCCGCCAGTATTGACACCACTGGTGGAAGGAGAACCACTTCTATTGTACTTATCCATGGGGGAATATTTCATGGGCACTTTGCTAGCATAGAAAGAGACAAAAAAAGGGGCAGATCATGCCACATACTACCTTAGCAAGAAGTTCTTGGAGTATGAGACACGGTACATATCTTTGGAAAGAACTCGTTCCGCATTGATTTGGTCAATGAAAAGGTTGCGACACTACATGGTTTCCTATCCAGTGCACTTGATCTCAAGGAAGGATCCCATCAAATACCTCTTTAAGAAACCTGCCCTAACAGGAAGGATGGCCCGTTGGTTACTTTTGCTATCAGATTTTGATATCACCTATGTTACCCAAAAATCTATCAAGGGGCAAGCTATAGCCAATCATTTCGCTGCCCACCCTATAGAGGATGGATGAGCTTTGGATGATGCCTTTCCTGATAAAGAAATCATAGTAATAGGGGAAGAAAACCTATCTAATGAATGATAGTTATTCTTTGATGGAGCAGCCAAGGAAAAGGGATGTGGTGCGGGAATATTGCTTGTCACTCCTAACGGCCTTTATTTGCCTTTATCATTCCCCTCGATTTCCCCTGTACCAACAATATTGTTGAATATGAAGCTTGTGCTTTGGGACTAGAAATGGCCCTGACTATTGGAGTGAAAAGGATCAAGGTGTATGGAGATCCAGCCATTGTCATTTTTTAGACACAAGGAAAGCGGATGACTAGAGATGAAAAGTTGAAGCCGTATCAAAAACATTTGGAAGAGGTGATTGAACACTTTGAGAAGATCTCTTTCGAATACTTCCAAAAAGATAACGTAAGAGTACTATTTGGTGAAGGCTTTCACCACTGTTGTCCAATTCTGGGTTTAGGAATACTCCAACCAGGTAAGCCACCTTAGTGCTGGTCCTGATAGGGTTAATATAAATGCTTGCCCCATCTGGTTGTCCGCAAGTTGCCATAACTTGACGATGCTGAGAAAGGCTTTGAGATGAGTCTTAGGTCCCCTGACCCATCAAACCTGTCGATCTGCCATTTGAACTTCTCGAGAATCCTTACCCCAAAAAAGAAATTCATTTCATCAGGATCCACTTCTTGGCTTTCGAACTCTTTCCCGCTCGGAACATATTTTCCAACTTCTCCAATTGCTCCCTAACTTTTCTTTCTCTCTGTCTCTGGAGGTTCCATTCGAACATGCGCCGCAAACTCCTCTTCCTCATCGTCAATCACTACCCTAGGAGGAGGGACCTTGGAATAGGCCCCTCATTGACCATTTGGACGAGTTGGTGAAACTTCTCTCTGAACGATTGGCCTGACTTGCTCTGGTTCTCCTGAGTCAACTTGGGAAGAATTCCCATGATGACCGATGGGTCTGTTCTGATCAAACTCTCTTGTAGCTTGTGCTAGTTCAGCCTTAGGAGGGTTTTGGAGTGCGTGCAGTATCTGAGCTAATCCTCTCTTGACCTCTGCCATTTCTATCTGTAAGGTCTTATGGGTGGACCCATACTTCTTTGGGTGATTCAGGATCATATGGATCCATGTGAACTGGGTTGTAATCACTTGGCAGTAGACAATCTCGAGAAGACGACAGGGGTGATACTAGACTTAATTGAGTCAACCGATTACCCTGATGTGTCCAAATGGACCACAGAGAATACTTGAGGTGTGGAATTGTGCCTAAACCAAAAATTAGCTTATTTTAGGATTCTTGTATCTCCAACCCCTTTGTTATACATTCATTAGATTAACAACTAATGATCCATCCAAAGTTAGTCCACTTGATGGTATGCAGTGGATAGGGGTTGATGCCCCTAGTCCACTCAATGTCATAAGTGGGAGGTTCATACAAATGGTCAGACCATCCCTATTAATATATCTTTTGCCAATAAAGTCAAGCTTTCCTAACTCTTATCCCACTAGATGACCTACCTCCTAGTTTCCTCGGGTCTTTCAGATAATTCAACATTTTGTGGGGCTTGGATAGAAGTCAGCCCGGATCGCATATGCCAAATCATCCATATTTCATTTCTAAGAGGAAGGACACCTTTTATCCAAAACCCACTTAGGAAAGCATTTTCTTAGGACTATAATATATCATTAGAAAATTCATTTTCATTACTGCAAACAAATTCTACAGATCAGCTTGTGGTGTTCCTAACGTTCTTCATCTATTTCCTACATGATGCGAGTATGCAGTTGAGGATCTAGTGTCGGAAGCTTGACATTTATCCCCAGCAGAGTCGCCACTATGAGGGTAGTGGCCAGAAGAAAGAAATGCATAGGTGTTCCTCCTTTGTGGGGGAGGAAAAAGGGTTTGCATTCATTCCGTCCTCTCTCCACTTTTTCTCTTTTTTAAGGGAGCGGTGTGTCGTGTGTGCTTACCCTGCAGGCCTCGTACCACCGTATCACTGATCGGAGATACGTGGAGGCCTATTTCATAAGAGTGTAAAATTTATCATTCGAGATGGGGATTTGATGATGGTCCAATACGGGGATCGGGATCATGCAAAAGGATTTGGAGTCGCCACCTAGGATTATGGGCCTAGGACCTAGGGGTGGGCCCAATTCCTAAGAAGAAGGCCTGAAAGTTGGTCTAGTCCAGAGATTTAGGGTAAGTTTTAGGTTGTAGAGTTAGGAAGGTGTTAGGCACCAAATCTGCCCGGTTTAACCGGTCTTCCTACTAGATGCTTCAGAACGAACATTTTCCATAATTATTCCTATTCCACATGTATGGCTAAGTTATCACACATATGTACGTAAACTAAATTTAAAGAATTATATACACTAAAACAAGGTCAATGTAAAGTCTATATTATGCTAATTTGTGTAAGAAATTATACCTGTGCTTGACCCCTATTTCGGGTCAAGAGGGGTGGGACCCTGATTAGTGCTGGCACGAGCTATTTTTTGGATTCTTCTAGCTCAGGGGAAGATGGTCTTGACCTCCAACTTCCTTCTTCGAGAGATGTTGACTGTGGTGATATTTGGATAGGGTTTCGGCTAGGAATGGTTACTTTAGGGTTTTAGGCCGAGGTATTGATTCAGCAGAGCTTCCGCTAGGGAGGGGGCTGCTTTTGGATTTTTGGCTGAGGTGTCGATTCAATAGAGCTTTCACTGGGAATAGGCTATGGGAGGGCAAGGATGAGGTGGCACTCCGACAGAGCTTCTGCTAGGGATAGGCTAATCCTAAGGATTGAGGAACTTCGAAGGCCTGAAGAACACTTCGAAGATTCAAGAACACTTTGGATCTTACGAAGATCTCCACGAAAACTAAAAGAACCTCAAGGGGGATGGGAGACTAAGAGGAAATTTTTTCGATGCAAAATCTCACTCAAAGAAGACAAAGGATTGAGAAGTTCGAAGGCCCAAAGAACATTTTGAAGATCTGAAGAACACTTTGGATCTTATGGAGATCTCTCCAAAGACTTAAAAAATCTTAAGGGGGGAAGGGGAGGAGAGAGGGCAGAGCTTCTCTCTCTTAGATACTCACTTGGAGGCTTGGATCTTGTGGTGTGTTGGTGTGAAAAACCAAAGGGGGCATTTATAGGATTCTTGAACCAATAGGGAGGGAAAGGGAATTCCCTTGGCCAATGGTAGAAAAAAGTGATTTTTTTACACCAATAGGATAAAAGTAAGAAATTTTGGGCCAATGGGGTGGAGGGTAAACTTCTTTGACTAATGGGGGAAAAGGTAATTTTTTTGGACCAATAAGGTAAAAAGATTCCTTTTTGGACCAATAGGAGGTTGCAGAGTAGGGTATGTTAGCAGGATAGTATAAAATGTGGAAATGGGTGAAGAGAAAATCTCTTCACCCACTGAGTTAGTAAAACTCAAATCCCGACCATTGACGGTGGCACACAAGTCTGGGCAGGGATGCAGAAGGCATGCATGGGTGCGTGTGGGGGATGGGCAGTGGGGCATACTGGCTAGCAGGGGTGCACAGGGCTGTCTTGCTGTTACGCACAGGCTAGCCTATGGCTGAACATGGGCTGGCCTGTGGCTGCACAAGGGCTGGCCTAATGCTGCACTTGGGTTGGACTACAGCTATGCACATGCTGGCGTGTGCGACATGCGAGCAAAAAAATATAATTTTCCAGGGAAGATTATGGGAGATCCGACAGTCCAATTTTAACGTACCATATATCGTTAGAATCATATTTCTGATTACTATCCATCCGTATGGTCATCTTGACCTGATTCCTTCACATATAAAAAGTCAAAATTGAACCCTCTTTTCTCCCGCATGGGGATTCTAGGGATTTTAGGTAGGGGATGTTTCCAGGTTTCCTTAGTCAACCATCATCTCTATTGATCAGAAGCAAGAAGTCACTTCCAAGATCCACATTTCATCATAGCAGGAGGGGGTGACAAAATTGGGTGTCTACAACGGGGGATTGGGATCATGTAAAAAAAGGGTTGGAGTCGCCACCTATGATTATAGGCCTAGAACCCAGGGGTGGGCCCAATTTCAGAGAAAAGGGCCCAAAAGTTAGTCTGGTCCAGAGATTCAGGGAAAATTCAGGTTGTAGAATTGGAAAGGTGTTAGGCACCCAATCTACCTGGTTCAACTGGTCTTCCTACTAGATGCTTAAGAAAGAACATTTTCCATAATTATTCATATTCCGCATGCATGGCTAAATTAACAAACCTATGTACATTAAATCAAAATTTACTATTTATATACACTAAAATGAAATTAATTAAATATCTATATTGCACTAAATGGGGAGAGACATTATACTTGGATTTGACCCATGTTTCGGGTCAAGAGGGATGGGCCCCTAGTTGGCTCGAACTTTCTTATAGACTCGCCCAGCGCAAGGAAAGATGGTCTTAACCTCCAACTTCTTATTTTGAGAGATGCTGATTGTGGTAGTGTACAGACAGAGGTCCAACTTAGGGTTGGTTACTGTTGTTGATTCTGGTAAAGCTTCTGCTGGGGATGGGCTACTTCTGGGAAAGATTGGGTTAGTATTCTGATAGAGCTTCTGCTAGGGTCGGATACTTCTAGAAAAAAATTCAGGTTGGAACTTCAACAGAGCGTCCACTAGGGATGGGCTACATCCAGGAAAAGTTGGGTTAGAACTATGCAAGGGTTCGACTGAGATTTTTAAAAAATATATTTTTGGAAAAGATGATTGAAGTGCTTCAAAGGCCCAAGAACACACCAAAGATCTGAAGAACACTTTAGATCTTGATGAAGATCCAAAGAACACTATGGATCTTGACGAAGATCTCTCCGAAGACTAGAAACACCTCAAAGGGGGAGGGGATTTAGGAGAGAGAAAGTGATTTTGACAAAGAGACTAGAAAATGGCAAGTGGGTGTCTTTTTCAAAGAAAAGGGGTATTTATAGTGTTTTTGTGAGCCGAAGGGGTGAAGAGAAAGGTGAAAAGATATTTTGGGCCAAAGGGGTGAAGGGAAGTTTCTTTTCACCCAAAAAGGTGAAAAGATATTTTTGTTGTCTAAAAAGGTGAAAGGAAACTTCTCTTCACCCAGAAAGGTGAAAAGATATTTTTTTGAAAGAGGTGAAGGGAAACTTCTCTTCACTCAAAAATGTGAAAAGATATTTTTTTTGAAAGAGGTGAAGCAAAACTTCTCCACCTAAAAAGGTGGAAAGATATTTGGTATACTAGTGGGAGCGTGTGGAGTGTGCAAGCAGGTAAAGGGGGGATCTTTTCCCAAAATCCAGTTTTTAGCAAAAAATTATGTTCACCAGTGGGATGTTATGGGCAAATACAGGAATGTGGGATAGTTGGTGGGGGCACCAAGCAGCAGACAAAGGTGTCCAGCAACTATCGGGGGCACAAAGAGCACAAAACAGAGGGTACAGCTCTAGATAAGGCTTTGTGGCTTTGTTCAGGGCCTCAGGTGGGCGGGTGTCATGAGTGGATAGCTGCGGGTGGTCGGCTATGGGTGGACAGTTGTGTACGCATGTGCAAGAAAACTTTCAGAAATGATTACGGGAGATCCGCTGGTCCAATTTTTACGCACCAGATATTGTTGGAATCTTAATTTCAAGCACTATCCATCTGTACGATCACATTGGACCGGATTCCTTTATATATGCGAAGTCAAAATTTGGTCCTTTTCTCTCCCACATATAGTTCTAGGATTTTGTTTGGGTAAGTAGGGATTGGTTGGGTATGGGAATCTTAGTTATTTGCATCTCTATCAACTGGAAATAAGAAGTCACAACCAAGATCCGTGCATCGTCATTGCCGGGGAAGGGGTGACAAAATGGGGTGTCTACACAGGCTTGCAAAAGTGGTGGACACAATAGTTACACCCTTTCCAATGCTGTTAAGAAAGTGCAAGCTAGGTCTCTGGATATTTGTGGAGGACCTCAGCTTCTCACCCCAAGTAGGGAAGGAGAATCTGAAGAAGAAGATGATCCTATGGTAGGAATAATTACAATAATAGATAGTGATGATGAGGATCACTATCCCACCAAGATTATTGTGAAGAAACTAGTCACTGGAACAAAGACTCGAAGCGGAAGAGACAAACTATAAGGGTAAGGCCTTGGTAGTATAACAATCAAGGACCAATGAGGCTGGAACAAGTGGCTTAAAGAAAGAACCAAAGAACCCAGTTTTGGCTCAGCTCAATAAGGTCCAAGCCAATGTCTCAATTCGGGGATTATTGATGGCCTCCCCTTCACACCACGAAGCAGTTTTGAAGTCCTTCACCAATGTGCAAGTGCCGATCGAGATAGATCCAAAACATATCACACAAATAGTAGGGGCAACCGATGCGGTGCAATCATTGATGTTCTCAGAATTTGAACTCCCCAAAGAAGCCAGGCACAATAGGGCTTTGCACATCAAAATAGAATGCATTGACAAGATCGTTCCTCAGGTTCTTATTGACAATGGGTCTACTTTGAATGTTCTACCATTGAGGTCGGCCAAGAGCATCAGCATTAATATGGAAGAGATGAGGCTATCACACTAGACAATACAGGCATATGATAAAACCAAAAGAGAAGTCCTTAGATTTCTCACCCTCACCGTGATAATTAGACTGGTGAAGTTCAACATTGATTTCCAAGTCATTGATATACTAGCGCCTTTCAACATACTCCTTGGAAGACCTTGGTTGCATCATGCAAGGGCTGCAGTTTTCAGCCTCCATCAGAAGATGAAATTCATTCATGAAGGAAAAGTGTTTACAATAGTTGGAGGTACCAAAGTGGTCAACACTTTAGCGAAATTTGAAAAGGGAGAAGAATAAGACCATGAAGTCTGACTTAGTGGTTTTGAATTAGAATGACTTGCACAACCATCGCCAAGGAAATACTAGAAAAAAAAAAAATCCAGGCTAACTATGAAGCAATCTAGAGCCCCCCAGTGAATCAAATGATGAAAAATATACAATACTTTCCTGAAAATGGGACTAGGAAAATAGCATGAGGGTGTTCCAAAGCAACCTACTTTGGTGGTAAACAAAGGAAGAAGTGGTCTAGGGTACACTCCTCAAACCCTCGGACCAAGAAGCAATAATGCCGGGAAGGGGCAGAACATATTAAGAATGACCAACAAAATATCTCCCTCTTACTACCCCACTCTCAATGGGTATTTCGTAAGAGAAGGAGAAGATTTTCCCTTTTGCAGAAATGTTGAGCCATGGTTTGATGAAACTAATGCAAAGATGCAAGTAGGATTTGAAGTGTTCTTTCCAGATGAGTTCGACTGGGTAACTCATGAGGTAAAACAACCGCAAGCCAAGGAAAGACATCAGGACAACTACATTATTGGAATAGTAGAAGTAGCATTGATTGAAGATGGGCTCTCTTTTAACAACCTACAACACTAATCCAGTCAAAGGAAGTACCGAGCACCCAGGTACTCTTGAAGAGAGAATGGGAAAAGAAGATAAGACTCATCTGGAGTCCGCAACTTCTCATTGATCTGAAGAGCCACATCTATTCCTTTCTGCAAAACCATGAGCTCAGGAGCTACATGAGCTCAAGCTTAGGCCTTTTAGAGGAAAGAGCATATATGCAAAGCAAAGAAGAGCACAAAGAATGATGGTCTGCATGCACTGTGCCTGAATCAACTGCAATAGGAAGACCCGTGATGGTGGTCAGAGATGTGATTGAGGAGCAGGGATGGCCTCAATCAATAGGCTTGAAAAGTTGGACTTTACAGAAAGGGGATTTAGCAGTCTCCACCAATCCTCACCCCTCAAGAAGTTTGGCTTTAGAGAATATGAGATGGATCAGCTCATCCTTGTGAAGAAGCGAGTACCTATCAAAGAGAATACTGTCAGCACCACTGAAGAGACTGAAGTAATCCTCCAGGAAGAAGAAGAAGGTCCTTTGCCACATCTGCTCATCCATCAAGCCATTGACCGACTCCTGAACTGGACAAGCATTGGAGAGAACTTCAAGTTTACTCATGATACTGAGTCAACCAACCTAAATACCACCAACAAAAGCATCAAGTCAGTCGTCAAGTTTATCGTCGAGTCTTTTGTTGAGTCTTCTGTTTATGGTTGCATGTCAGCCTTCCCTCTCGAGGAAAGTCCAAAGTTTGTGTATGTCTAGTCTGTTACTCCTTTCATGAATGAAATTTATAATTTCGAGTATGACTTGCCACCTTTTTCTGATGATGATTTTAATAAATATCAAGAGTTAATAAAAAAATGCTAACCAAAAAAACCCATCCGTAACGATACCCGAGTTATTAATCTAGGAACTGACCAATGCCTTTGAGAAGTAAAAAATTGGTACCACCCTAGATGATGAAGAAGCAGAATAGATGATTAGTCTTCTAAAGGAGTTTTCCGAAGTCTTTTGCTTGGTCTTATGAAGATATGCTTGGTATAGACCCCAATATCGTGCAACATCAAATGCCAACTTTCCCTAGGGCAAAGCCTGTCAAGTAGAAGCTCAGAAGAATGCATCCAGAATGGAGCAAAAAGATCAGAGAAGAAGTCATGAAACAGTGGAATGCAGGGTTTCTTCAAGTTGTGAAGTACCCCCAATGGTTGGCTAACATAGTACCAGTGCCAAAGAAAGATGTCAAGGTACGAATGTGCATAGTTTATGAGATCTTAACAAGGTGAGCCCTAAGGATGACTTCCCATTACCTCAAATTGATGTATTGGTCGACAACACAGTAGGGCATGCCATGCTATCATTCATGGATGGATTCTTAGGATACAATTAATCGAGCATGCACCCAGAGGATTGTGAAAAGACAGCCTTCACCACTCCATGGGGAACCTATTGTTACAAGGTGATGCCTTTTGGATTGAAGAATGCCAGGGTAACTTATCAAAGAGTAGGAAAGTTATTGGGATTCTTAGTGAGAAAAAGGGGCATCGAAGTCGACCCTATCAAGATCAAATTAATCTAAGAAATTCCCATGTCTCGCACTGAAAAGCAAATACGAGTATTTCTAGGTCACATCCAGTATATCAGCAAGTTCATAGCTCAACTGACTACGATCTGTGAACCCATCTTCAAGTTGCTAAAGAAGGATTAGCCCATAGAATGGAATACCAATGCCAAAAAGCTTTTGATAAGATCAAATGATACCATATGAACCCACCAGTATTGACACTATCGATGGAAGGAGAACCGCTTATGTTGTACTTATCAGTGGGAGAATATTCTATGGGCTCATTGCTAGCACAAAAGGAGATAGAAAAGGGAGTAGAGCATGCCATATACTATCTCAGCAAGAAGTTCTTGGAGTATGAGACACGATATACATCTTTGGAAAAGGCTTTTGACAACGAAGAGGCTGCGGCACTACATGGTAGCTTATCTGGTATGTCTGATCTCAAGGATAGATCCAATCAAGTATCTCTTTGAGAAACCAGCTCTAAAAGTAAGGATGGCTCGATGGTTGTTATTGTTATCAGAGTTTGACATCACCTATTGATGAGCACATTTATATGTGAAATCTTAGGTAGTAAAGCATGCATTCTACATATTTAGAATGGAGCTACCTTAGGTTTTACTCACTTTTTGCAGATTTTATATTTTCAAGGCCTTAAAGACTATCGGGCACCGTATCTCTAATTTTACACATAAAGTGGCACCGTTTCTTTTCATGGCTACAAAGAGGATGAAATTCTGAGCAAGATGGATGTATTACATTAAAAGTACACATTCGTTTGATCACCCATATAAGTGATTATTCTTTTCGGCTAGAAAAAGAATAATAGATCAGGATTAAACTGAGATGGAGAACCAGCCCATCTGCAGTTGTCCTACAGGTATAAGATTTTCTCTCTCCTTCTCACCTACTGAAAGCACCAAGGGTATGGACAAGATTTCCCATTATACTAGAAGATGTCCAAATCAGCAAAGCAAGGAAAGTAGAAATTGTGTAAGGGAGGTTTGTGCACAAGTTTGAAGAGAGAGAGAAAAAGAAGGAAATAAAGGGGAAAAAAAAAGAAACAAAAAATAAAAAAGGGGAAACAAAAAGAAAAAAATCTTGGAAATCTTTTCTCTTCCTGATTTTTTCTCTTTTCTCCATTCTCTCTCCTCCACCTCACCACAAAATCGTCCAAGGGGATCCACCCTTGGACATCCTCCTCTCTCCCCTATTCCTTATAAAAGGGAGTTCACCAAACCCTAAAGGGGTGTCCCTCTCTTCCTCTCTTCCTCTCTTCTTCTAGGTTTTTAGTTGTGCTCTCTTTTTCTCTTCAGTTCTTTGTCTTAGATTTTTTATGCAAGCACTTTTGTAATTTTTTTTATTAATGCAAGTCTTTGTTTATGCTATTCAAGTTTTTATTGTTCATGCAATTTAAGTTATACAAAGGTGTAATAATTTTAATTTCTCATTCTAGGCTTAGTTCTAGGTGACAAGAACAAGCTGTGGAGCATCTCTTTCAAGTTCAGTTTCTCTCTTCATGATTTGTTTTCTCTAGGCCTAGTAACTTCAGATTTGATTTAGTTCAGATCTGGTTTTTAGGGCTGGTAGTACCTCAAATCAATCAAATTATTTTAATTCAAGGATTGAAATATGGAAGTTGAAGTGAGTAGGCTTCTACAATAGTGTGAGGGTAGTGGCCAGAAGACGATATCTCTCTTCCCCTTTTAGGGGGGGAAGGACTTGCATCCCATCCTCTCTCCTCTCTTTCTCTTTCATGAGGGAGGGGTGTGTCATGTGTGTTTTGCTTACGGGCCCCGCTCGAAGATGCGTGGAGGCCTATTTCGTAAGAGTGTAAAGTTCATCATTCAAGACGAAGATTTAATGATGGTCTAATATAGGGATCGGGATCATGCAAAAGGGGTTTGGAGTCACCACTAAGAACCCAAGGGTGGGCCCAATTCCTAAGAAGAGGGCCAGAAAGTTGGTCTGATCCAGAGATTTAGGGTAAGTGTCAAGTTGTAGAGTTGGGAAGGTGTTAGGCACCCAATCTATCCGGTTCAACCGGTCTTCCACAAGTGAACATTTTCCACAATTATTCCTATTCCGCATGCATGGCTAGATTATCACATATATATACTAATTGAATTTAAATGATTATATACACTAAAACAAGGTCAATATAAAGTCTACATCATGCTAATTTGGGTAAGAAATTATACCTGAGCTTGACCCCTGTTTCGGGTCAAGAGGGGTGGATCCCCTGGTTGATGCTAGTACGAACTGGTTTCTAGATTCTCCTGGCTCAGGGGAAGATAGTCTTGACCTTCAACTTCCTTTCTCAAGAGATGCTAACTGTGATAATATTCAGGCAGAGTTCCATTTAGGAACGGTTACTTTCGATTTTAAATTCGGATAGAGCTTCGGCTAAAGAAGGCTATTTTTGGGCTTAGGCTAAGGTGGTATTTTGGCAGAGCTTTTGCTAGGGATAGGCTATTGGAGGCTAGGATGAGGTGGTACTCGAACAGAGCTTTCGCTGGGGATAGACTATGGGAGGGCTAGGCTAAGGTGGCACTCGGACAGAGCTTCCACTTAGGATAGACTATGGGAGGGCTAGGCTGAGGTGGTACTCGAATAGAGCTTCCACTGGGGATAGGCTATGGGAGGGCTAGGAGGAAAAAATCTCACTCAAAGAAAGCAAAGGATTGAAGAGTCCCGAAGGCCCGAAGAACAGTTCGAAGATCCGAAGAACACTTTGGATCTTATAAAGATCTCTCCGAAGACTTAGAAAACCTCAAAGGGGGAAGGGGAGGAGAGAGGGCAGAGCTCTTCCAAGGATGCTCAGCCTTGGCTTGGAACCTTATGGTGTTGTGGTGTGAAAAAACAAAGGAAGGGGGGTATTTATAGGATCCTTAAACCAATGGGGGGGAAAGGGAAATTCTTTAGCCAATGAGGGCAAAAAGTGGTTTTTTTGGACGAATGGTAAGAAAATGTGAAAATTTGGACCAATCAGAGGGAGGGGGATTTTCTTGGACTAATAGGGAAAAGGTGAAATTTTTATTGCCAATAAGGTAAAAAAAATTTTTTTGGGCCAATGGGAGGTTGCAGTGTAGGGTACGCTAGCGGGGTAGTGTATATGCACAAATGGGTGAAGAGAAAATTTTTTCACCCACTAGGTTAGTGGAACACAAATCTTGTTCATTGGCTGCGGCACACGAGGCTAGGTCGAGGTGCACGAGGCATGCATAAGCGTGTGTGGGAGACTGGCAGGGGGGCATAGTGGTTGTTGAGGTGCACAGGGCATGCACGTGGGCCGTCCTGCTGCTGCACATAGGTTGGCCAGTGGCTGTGCACAGGCCGGCCTATGCGTGTAAGCTGGCTGGCCGGCCTACGGCTATGCATATGCTGGCCTACAGGTGTGCACGGGCTATCCTGCAGCTGCACGTGTGCTGGCCAAAGTGTGCACAGGCTGGCCTGCATGCATGCACTTGCTATGCACAGGGCTGTGCGTAGGGCTATGTTGCTGGTTGGCTAGCCAGTGTGCGCGACAATCGCTCAGAAAAATGTGATTTTTTACGGACTATTGTGGGAGATCTAACAGTTTGATTTTGATGTACCATATGTCGTCAGAATCATATTTTCGAGTACTATCCATCTGTACAATAATTTTGACCGGATTCCTTTATATATAAAATGTCAAAATTGGACCCTCTTCTTTATCGTGTAGAGTTCCCAGGGTTTCTTAGGTAGGGGATGTTTCCGGGTTTTCTTATTCAATCATCTTTGTTGATTGGAAGCCAGAAGTCACGTCCAAGATCCAAATTTCATCATAGTTGGATGGGGTGACAAAATTGGGTGTCTACGGAATGCCCCTCTTTGGCCGAGGCTTGTACCAATGGCCGAAGGACAAAGAAAAGAACGACTACATTTTGTCACTCAAAGCATGTACTACCGTCATTTTCTCTCATTAATGACGGAGTTAAAAATACAATAGATAATATCTCTCAACTACTTTAGAGTTTTAGGACTTACTTGGGCTACCGATTATAGGAAAGAAATTCATTGCTCTTCCAATCCTGCAAAAGATGTTAGTACTTTAATCTTTGAATTTTCCTTAGCTGGGCTTTACATATTCTAGTTTAGGGAATTTGGTCTCCAGGCCAATCTGGACTATCCTAGACTGATGGTTACAAGAGAGGAATTCATTGCTCTTCCAATCTTGTAATAGGAAAAACATTTAATTCTTGGATTTTCCTTGGCTAAGCTTCACATGTGCCAGGTCAGGGGATTTGGTCTCCAAGCTGGGTCTTTCGAGCCAATCTGGATTATCTGGGATGAGTGGTTACAAGAGAGGAATTTGCTGCTCTTCTAATCTTGGAACAAGAAAAAACATTTGACTCTTGGATTTTCCTTAACTGGGCTTCACATGTGCCAGTTTAGGGAATCAATAATGAGATCGGGCCACTCGAAACCGATTCAAAGAGATTGGACCACCTGGGGCTGGGTTAATGATATTGGGCCACCTAGGGCCGAATAAATGCAATTTTTTTTTCTTGATTTTTCCTTGATTTCTTGATTTTTGGTTCTTTGATTTGCAATCTTGCCCTTTGATTTTGATTTGGAATCTTGCTTTTTGCTTTTGATTTTCTTTTTAACTATGAAAAATTCTTTGCTTACCAATAAAATTTTGATTTTTATCTTCCTCTTTTCCTTGTGATATAATTTTCACCTACCACATGAATTTGAGTTTTACTCTCCCTTTGATTTTTACCTTCCACTTCCATGTGATATAATTTCCATTTATCACATGAATTTGTATTTTACCTTCTCTTTGAACTTTACTTCCATGTGATATAATTTTCAGCTACCACAAAAATAATTTTGAACTTCGTATTTGGTGGTAAGAATCTTTGATTTGCACCTTGGAATTGGAATCTCAAATATTTTGTTATTTATTTTTTATTCTTTTTTAATTTTTGGAAAACGAATTTTTTACCCATAAAATGGTCCCCACCCCCCTTTGTTTATTCTTTATTCTGACTTTTCTGAGTGGGGAAAGATTCGTGAGTGAGTGGGTTCGGGTTTTGGAATCTTTTCGAAGATCCAAACCTTTTCACATTTTCTTGGGTTTCTTCAAATTTTTTCCGAAGATCTTCAGGTTTTCCTTGAAGTTCCTCATCTTTCTCTTGAAGATCTTCATAGTTCTGGAGGAAGGAGTCCTTTGGAGAATTTGACATATTTTTGGGCCTTTGTGCAAAATGAAAAACTTTTTAGGGTTTTTTGTGATTTTGAAAAATATGGCTAAACAAGAAAGAGAAAGACTTGTGGAGAAGTCCAACTGGGGGGTTGTAGCAGTTCTTCTCAAAGGATTGAGGGCCTTACTGATTGGTACTCCAGACAAACTCTCCATAATAGTCAGAACCATATTTGCAACTCCGTATGGGGCTCTTGGGTAAGTCTTTACATTTGCTCATTTATTATTTTTTAATTTATTTTTATTTATCATTTTTATTGTTACCATTTTTTTATTGTTAGCATAAGGGGGTACCACCAACCTTGGCCCTGTATGGTCATCCAAACATGATTCGGGCATGGGACAAGATACTTCCCTATAGTGTAAAGGAGAGAGTTGATTCATCTTGCCTGAGTCGATTATCCTTTATAGAGACCTAAAAATTTTGTCCAGCATTGGTAGGGGCCTTGATGGAGCGATGGTGGCCGAGTATCCACTCCTTTTATCTTCCTGTTGGTGAGATCACTGTCATGCCCCTGTGCTTTTATTCCTTGACAGGCATACCATTTTGCGGGAGACCCCTGACTCTTCTTGAGATCTGACAGCCAGGGAGTTTACAGACTTAACAGGCATTGGCATTACAGCTGATCAGACACATATCTACTTTGGTGAGATCAGTGCACGTTGGTGGAGCACTAGCCTGAGGGTAAACCCTGGTAACATTGAACAGGTGACCCGTTCTTTCCTATTGTTTGCTGTGGGTCAGTGTCTCTTCAGTGACCTCCGAGGAGGGGTGGATATTCACCTGGTAGCCTTCTTTCGGGACCTTCGGGAGGTAGGCTCTTGGGATTAGGATGGGGCCGCCTATACATACCTTTTTCGGTCCCTAGACCTATTATCATATGGAGATCGAACTCTTTAGGGAGCGGGCTACATTGTCCAGGTGATTTTCATTCTTGTACTCATTTCTCTTCATTTGGTTGCATTTTCTTACTTTGATCTTTTCAATCAGCCCTGGTGCTTTGAGCACCTGGAGATTACAGCTCATAGATTGAGGGATCCTTAAGCGTTGTCCTTTCCCATAGCTACAAAGCGGGGAGACAGTTGGGTACTTAGGGGTCGGCACCATCCTCCAGGAACCACTGCTCGTTCTCCTCTTAACAGCCTTATTGAGGTATGTCACATTTGTCATTGAATTTCTTATGTCCTATGCTATACTTACTTTCTCTTAGATTTGCAGGTCACTTGGAGGTCGTTTCATCCTCTCACATTCCCAAGCCCTGATGAAGCTTGTTCGGCAAGATACTTATCAGAGAATCGGGTCCTGTTTAGGGACATATGGGGATATGCCTGGTACTTGCAATCTTTCTTTGGCACTAGTACAATGTCAGCCAACCATTAGAAATACTTAAACTCTTGTAGAAACCCCACATTCCACTGCTTCACAACTTCTTCCCTGATCTTCTCACTCCATTCTGGCTGTATTCTTCAGAGCTTCTGCTTTACCAGTTTTACCTCGGGATAGGTTGGAAATTGGTGTTGCACGATGTCGGGATTGATACTAGACATATCCTCATAAGACGCAAGCAAAGACATCAATGAATTCCTTCAGAAGACTAATTATCTATTCTGCTTCTTCATTATCAAGGGTAGTGCCAATTTTTACCTCTCAAAGGCATTGGTCGGTTCCTAAATTAGTAACTCGAGTATCCTCACGGATAGGTTGGGCTTTCTTAGGTTTGCATTATTTTATTAACTCTTGATATTTATTAAGATCATATTAGAAAAATGACAAGTCATATTCGCAATCAGAAATTTCATTCATAAAAGGAGTAACAGACTCGACGTACACGGACTCTGGGATCTCCTCGAGAGGAGAGGCCGACACGAAATCATAAACAATAGACTTAACTGCAGACTTGATAACTGGCTTAATGCTTTTGCCAAGGGTATTCAGGCTGGTTGATTCGATAACATGAGTAAACTTGAAGTCCTCTCCAATGCTTGTCCAGTTTAGAGCAGGTCAATGGCCTGATGAATGAGTAGATGCGACAAAGGATCTTCTTCTCCTTCTGAGAAAGTTGCTAGTATTTCTTCTATGGTGCAATGGTTCTTTCGGATAGGTGCCTACTTCCTCATAAATACCAGCTGTTCAACCTCGTGCTCTCAGAAGCTAAACTTTTTGAGGGGTGAAGATTGGTGGAGACTGCTCAATCCTCTTTCTATAAAGTCCATCTTTTCAGCCTATTGAGAAATGCCATCCCGGTGCCTTGGTCACATCTTGACCACCTTCACGGATTTTCCCGTTGCAGTTGATTCAGGCACCATACATACAAACCATCATTCTTTGTGCCCTTCTCTACTTTGCATATGCACCTCTCCATCTAAAAGGATGAGGCTTGAGCTCATGCAACTCTCGGGCTCTTGCCTTTAGTAGAAAAGAGCAGATAAGACCTTTTAGATCCGTGGGAAGCTGTAGACTCCAGATGAGTCTTATCTTCTTTTCCCATTCCCTTTTCAAGAGCACTCGGGGACTTGGCAATTCTTTTGACTAGATCAGCATTGTGGGGTTGCCAGAGGAGAACCCATCTTCAATTAGTGCAATTTTCACTATCCAGTGATGCAACTGTATTGATCACTTTCTTTGACTATCATTTTCTGTTCCACCTCATGAGTTACCCAGTCGAACTTATCCTGAAAGAATACCTCAAACCCCAGTTACATCTTTGCGGCAGTTTCATCAAAACATGGCTCCACATTCTCACAGAAGGGGAAATCCTCTCCTTCTCTCACAAAACACCCATTGAGAGTAAGGTAGTAAGAGATGGAGATTTTTCTAGCCATCCTCAGAATTTTTTGCCCTTTGGTGATCTGAGGAACGTACCCAAGACCATTCCTTTCTTTGTTTATTGCCAAACTAGGGTGCTTTGGAACTCCTTGATGATATTTTCCTAGTCCCATGCCAGGAAAATATTGCATATTCTTCATCATCTGATTCACTGGTGAACTCCAGTTGGCCTCATAGTTAGCCGGGATTTCCTCCTTTGGAACTTCTTTGGCAATGGCTGCGCAAGTTGTTTCTAATTCAAACCACTTAGTTAAACTTCCTGGTCTTATTCTTCCCCATTTTCAATATTGGCTAAGGTATTAACCACCTTGGGATCTCTAGCTACTGTAATTACCTTTTCTTCATGAATGAACTTCATTTTTTGATGGAGGCTAGAGGACACTGCCTTCGCATGATGCAATCAAGACCTTCCCAAAAGCATGTTGAAAGATGCTAGTATATCAATGACTTGGAAATCAATATCAAACTTCATTGGGCCAATCTTTAAAGTAAGGGTGAGGATGCTAAGGATTTTCCTCTTGGTATTATCATATGCCCATATGGTTTGGATAGTTGGCCTCATTTCCTCTAGGTTAATGCCAACACTCTTTGCCGATCTTAATGGTATAACATTCAAAGCGGACCCATTGTCAATGAGCACCTGGGGAACCACCTTATCAAGACATTCTACTATGATGTGGAGGGCTTTGTTGTGCTGGACTCCTTTGGGGAGCTCTGAATCTGAGAATATCAATGATTGTACTAGATATGTTACCCCTACTATGTGTGCAAAATGTGCCAGATCTCAATTGGCACCTGCACATTGGTGAGAGACTTCAAGACTACTTCAAGGTGTGTGGGGGATGTCATCAACAATCCTCGAATTAAGATATTAACCTGGGACTTCTTGAGTTGAGCCAAGACTAGGTTCTTTAGTTCCTTCTTCAAGCTGCTAGTTCCTACCTCATTAGCCCTTGACTATTTTACTACTAAGGCCTTGCCCTTGTAGTCTCTTCCACTTCTAGTCTCCATCACATTGATAGGTTTCTTCACAATGATCTCTGTGGGATAGCAATCTTCATCATCACTATTTGTTATGGTAATTATCCCAACCATTGGATCATCTTCTTCCTTAGACTCCTCTTCACTACTTGGAGTAGGAGGTCGAGGTCCTCCATAAATGTCCACAGCCCTGGCTCGTACCATCTTGATTGCATTGGAAAGCTATGCAACTGCTGTATCTATCATTTCTGTAAGTGTGGAATGTCCCCCTGCTTTCTCAAGGATTATCAACTGCTTGGTGTATCATTGCTCACTGATGGCTACTTCTCCTAACATTCGGTCAATTCCATCAGCCTCAAGTTTGATGTCAACCAAACGATTAGAGATATGAGCCATGTCTTCTACTATAGGATTTGCTTCACCTTCAACAATGATCTCATACCCTTCACTATCTTTTGAATTTGATATCGGATCTCTCCCTTCCATGTGAGTCATGAGTGCCAGTTGAATAGCATCTGTGGGATCAATCATTGGGTCATCTTGGCCAATTGCATACACAGAATATCCTCTCGGATCCCTGGGTGAGTAGTACCCTGATTCATCATCATTATCAGTGTGCTGAGGCCACTAGTAGTCATCCCAATCTTGGTACTCATCATCATCTTGAGAATTAGAGTCATCTCCATCATTCTCATCTTCGCCCTCGTCCTCATCATCATCATCTTCTTTTTCACTAATTTCCCCCTCACTTGGCTCTTCATCAGATTCCTCCTGACCATCAAATTCTCCAGCATCCAAAAGCTCATAGTATTCAGAGTGTATGGACCAGAAGATTTCCTTAGGGTTAGATTTGACCTCACTGGCTCGAAGTTGGATCAGAACAGACTCATCATCTTCTGTGTCACTCCCAATGTGGATTAGGAAAGTGTGCTCTTTGATTTGTTCTCCCACTACCAATGCCATTACTGCTCTGAAAACATCACCCGTGACTCCTTCAATGTTCTCTAGGTTTCCTTCAGAGGATATAGTGGCCTGAATTAGAGAAGTGGGATCACCCTCCTGACCTTCTTCTGAAGAATTCACTGATCCTTTTGATGAGGTCATTTTCGGCTAGTCTGGTAATGTAAGCATATCCTTCCAATTGTGCCCGTCCATCCATCCTTCTTTTGGGTTGTACACTGAACCTTGAGAATGGGATTAGTATGACGGTGATGAGGGATATGAAGGTGATGTAATGTTAGAGGTAGGATATGAAGATTGGAGGTGATAAGATGAGGCAATTCTTTCTCCTTGATAATGTGGTGAAGGTTGATGATACAATGGAGGTTGGTAATATGGTGGAAGTTCGTAATATGGTGGAGGTTGATAATCTGGTGAAGGTTGAAGGTACGGTGTGGTGGATTCTTCTGTTGATGAGGATGGATGAACAGAGGGTGACCGATCTTTTGGCTCTTCTTCTGACAACACCTTCCTTTGGGGAGTCCTCATGATTCTTGCTCTTTGACTCATGATTTTCCTATAAGCATGGGCATTCATGTGATTCTTCTAAACTCGGGATTCAATGAGTTGGGTGGGATCACTCTGTTGATTCTTTATCTATATTGTTCACATAATCAAGAAGTGGATTTGTGCTGACATTAGGAGGTTGCTTAATCTTGACTTCAATAGTCCTATTGTCTACCAAGTTCTGGATCGCATGTTGTAAACCCATGCATCTTTTAGTATTGTGTCCATTCTGAGTGTGGTAAGCACAATATTCATGATCCCTATACCATGCTGGAGGAGGGTTGCTATTCATGATCCCTAGCAATCCTTGTTTCTTTAGCTTTTCATACATTGCTGTCACGGGCATTCCCTAAATCAGTAACTGCCTTTTTGGATAAGGAGCCTTCTGGGAGAGTGCATCTGCTTATATCGCAAATGGCTGTAAAGGAGTGATAGAAGAAATTGACTGTTGGACCGTACCTACCACATTGATTTCTGGACCCTTTCCGCGTCCAACTCTAGTGTTCTTCCTTGCATCTTGGGAGGATCCTTGATACTGAGCTTCCCTTAGGATTCTGTTTTCCACACATGTACTGATGGCTATCAAGGCATCAAAAGTTTACAGGTGTTGATAGTAAAGGATATCATAATAGGGCTTTGACAATTTTTCAATCAACATCTCCACTTGTTTTGCTTCTAAAGGTCTACTACCATTTTGGCGACCTTACCCCTAAATCTCATCAAGAAAGTGGTGAATCCTTCTCTAGGCTATTGTCTCAATGTCTCAAGCTCCTGACACTTTACATCCACTTTGGTATTGTATGAATACTACTTGGTGAAGGCTTTCACCACTATTGTCCAATTTTGAGTTTGGATGGTCTCTAACTGCGTAAGCCATCTTAGTGCAGGTCCTGATAGGTTAATATAAAGGCTTGCCACATCTGCTTGTCCTCAAGTTGCCATGACTTCGCGATGCTGGGAAAAACCTTGAGATGAGCCTTGGGGTCTCTTAACCCATCAAACCTGTCAGTTTGCCACTTGAACTTCTCGAGAATCCTAGCCCCAGAAAAGAAACTCATTTCATCTGAATCCACTATGGCTTTTTGTACTCTTCCCTGTTCGGAGCATATTTTCTAATTTTTCTAACTGCTCTCTGACTTTTCTTTCTCTCTCCATTTCTAGAGGTTCCATCCAGATGTGTGCTGTAAACTCCTCTTCCTCATCTTCAATCACTACCCTGGGAGGAAGGACTCTGGAGTAGGTTCCCCATTGACCATTTGGATGGGTAGGTGAGACTCCTCTCTGACCGATTGGCCTAACTTGCTCTGGTTCTCCTGAGTCAACTCGAAAAGAGTTCCCACGATGAGCCTTAGGTTTGTTCTGATCCAACTCTCCAATAAGCTTGTGCTGGTTTAGCCCTGGGGGAGTTCTAAAGTGCATACAATATCTGGGCTATTCCTCTCTTAACTTTAGCCATCTCTGTCTGTAAAGTCTCTACGGGATGGACCCATGCTTGCTTGGGTGATTCAGGGTTATGTGGATCCATGCTAACTAAGCTGTAATCACTTGGCGATAGACAATCTTGGAAAGACGATGGGGGTGACACTAGACTTAGGCGAGTTAACCAATTACCCTAACATGTCCAAATGGATGGCGGAGAATACTTGAGGTGTGGAATTGTGTCTGAACTAAAAATGGTTTATTTTAGGATTCCTAAATTCCCAACCCTTTATTCACACATTCACTAGATTAACAACCAATGATTCATCCAAAGTTAGTCCACTTAATAGTAGGGAGTGGATAGGGGTTGATGCCTTTAGTCCACTCAATGCCATAATTGGGAGGTATATACAAATGGCTTGACCAGAACATCCCTATTAATGCATTCTTTGCCAGTAAAGTCATGATTTCCTTAATCTCATCCCGCTAGGTGACCTTCCTCCTAGTTTCCTCAGGTCTTTTAGATAATTCGGCATTTTACGGGACTTTAATAGAAGTCAACCTGGATCACGTATGCCAAATCATCCATATTTTATTTCTAAGGAGGAATGACACCTTTTATCCGAAACCCACATAGAAGAGCATTTCTTTTATGACTAGAATATATCATAGGAATATTCCTTTTTAAGGCCGCAAACAAATTCTACAGATTAGTTTGTGGTGTTCCTAGCATTCTCCATCTATTTCCTATATGATACGAGTATGCAGTGGATGCAATAGGACCAGTAAGGCTTCCTTGACAGGATCTATATATACAAGGTACATGATCCATTTGATATACCCGTGGGTACGAGATCAAGGGGTTGACTTCCTTGCTCGCCCATTACTTATGACTACACACGAGGTTAAGCAACTGGCCATAGGGTGGTGGAACTGTGAGTGATTGTGTGCAAAAGTGTAATGCGAGAATATCATTATTCGATCTCAGAACATCATAAAGTGCATGGACCACCCCGAGGGTGCTGGGACAAATACGAACATCCTCGTTGTTTAACAATACCCTACACACCTTGTACAGGAAGTGGCTACCATTTGCTCTCAGAGTATTCTCCATAACATGCACTGACCTCCTCGAGGGTGTGGTTATAATAGGGAGTCCCTCGCCAAATGATTTCACTTTGAGCACTATGCATGATGCAGTTAGCGAATATAATTACAAACCTGGGGTTAGCTAAACATGTTTTCAAACAAATGTGGTGAAAAATGTTCTTGCATTTAATGGTAGCATCTAGTGTCAGAAGCTTGACATTTATCCCAGTAGAGTCGCCACTATGAGGGTAGCGGCCAGAAGATGATATCTCTCTTCCCCTTTTGGGGGGTAAAAGGACTTGCCTCCCGTCCTCTCTCCTCTCTTTCTCTTTCATAAGGGAGGGGTGTGTTATGTGTGCTTTGCTTGCAGGCCCCGTACCGTCGTACATCTGCTCAGCGATACGTGGAGGCTTATTTCACAAGAGTGTAAAGTTTGGCAGTCGAGACAGGGATTTGATGATGGTCCAATATGGGGATGGAGATTATGCAAAAGGGGTTTGGAGTCACCACCTAGGATTATGGGCCTAGGACCTAGGGGTAGGCCCAATTCCTAAGAAGTGGGCCCAAAAGTTTGCCTAGTCCAGAGATTTAGGGTAAGTGTTAGGTTGTAGAGTTGGGAAGGTGTTAGGCACCCAATCTACCCGGTTTAACCAGTCTTCCTACTAGATGCTTCAGAGCGAACATTTTCCATAATTATTCCTATTTCGCATGCATGGCCAGATTATCACACATATGTATACTAATTGAATTTAAATGATTATATACACTAAAACAAGTTCAATATAAAGTCTACATTATGCTAATTTGGGTAAGAAATTATTCCTGAGCTTAACCACTGTTTCGAGTCAAGAGGGGTGGACCCCTTATTGATGCTAGTACGAACTGGTTTCTGGATTCTCCTGGCTCAGAGGGAATATAGTCTTGATCTCTAACTTCCTTTCTCAAGGGATGATGACTGTGATAATATTTGGGTAGAGTTTATTTTAGGAACGGTTACTTTCGATTTTGAATTTGAACAGAGCTTTGGCTGGGGAAGGCTATTTCTAGGCTTACGTTGAGGTGGCACTTGGACAGAGCTTCCATTGAGGATAGGCTATGGGAGGGATAGGCTGATGTGGCACTCGGGCAGAGCTTCCATTGGGGACAGACTATGGGAGGGCTAGGCTGAGGTGGCACTCAGACAAAGCTTTTACTGGGGACAGGCTATTGGAGGGCTAGGCTGATGTGGCACTCGAATAGAGCTTCCGCTGGTAGAACTATGTAGGAAGGTTGGGCTATTCTAGCAGGGTAGAACCTATCTTTCAGAGATTTAGGTGCAGGGTTTGACTGTTGGTCTCCCATATTGAAGGGTTTTAAAGAGAACAAATGTATAGGGTCACTACTTTTTGGATCTCTTCTTTCTAACTGATTCTTAGTATTACGTACCCACTAACACTCATACAACAGAAAAACTACCCACAACTAGAGTAATTCAAGCACAAAAGAATAGAAGAATTTTTTTTTGTTTTTAATTTTTATTTTTTTTCGCTTTTTTGGGTGCTCACTGACAGGGATCCGAGGCTGCTCAGGTCAATTCCTGAGGAACTTCTACAGGGCAAAACCTGTCTTTATCATACTCTGAGGCTTAGTGACTTCCACCGATATAACTATTATTATAAGTTATTCTTCTCAGGAATTCAATAAAAGAAAAACAAAAACAAAACAAAGCAAACAAAGCACTCTGATTTACTAAATGAAAGCAAAAAATAATATGGAACTGTCTCCCCAACAATGGCACCAAAAACTTATTATGATTTAAAATGTAACTGAATGCAAACGGATCAGTATAGTTATGGGTCGAACATAGGGAGAGCAGTCACTTTATTTTTGGTTTCTTTTAATAATGTAAAAGTGAACCGATTAATGGTTGTGATCTAATTCTAAGTACCATCCTAAACATATGTATTTAAAATAACGTCCTAATCATTCGTCATCTAAGAATTTAAATACGTAAGCCGCACAATTAAAATTAAATAAATAAATAACAGAAAATAAACAACCGACACAGTTAAAAAGCAATGAAGGAAAAAAATGTTGAAATAAAAATGAAGTAAAAGAAAGGGGATAAAGCTAGGGAGATGCTCACAAGTAGGTTTCTCTATTTAGCTCGAGGGATGCATCATAATATGAGCTTCCCTACTTTACCAGAGAGTCACTCTTACAAGGGTTACTCTACTTGGCTTTAGGGAAAGGGAGGCAATTAAAATAAAAATAATAAAATGATGATGGTTTATGGCTAGGAGGGGCAAAGCCAACACATACACTAGCCATGAACCTTGGGGGAAAGGGATAGTAATAATGTAATGACTAAAATTAAAATCCTAAATTAAGAAAGAAAGGGTAGTCAGAAGAGAGAATGAGTAGGGGAGAGAAGACTATTGAAGAAGCCTACCGACTTGAATCAATGCTTGAACTTGAAAACTTGGATGATTTGAGATACCGCCAACCCTAAAAACCAGATTTGGAATGAACCAAATCTAAAATTTCTAGGCTTGAAGAAAACAAATCTTGAGAAAAAAACTAAACTTAAAAATGAGATACTCCACGGCTCATGATCTTATCACCTAGCTTAGAACTATAACTTAAAAATTACAACTCAATTGCATAAATCATAAACATAAAAGATTAAATAAAAATAAAAAAGTGTTTGCATTAATTGAAATAAAAAGCTATTACAAAAATAATTAAAGCAAAAGAAAAGAAGAACTTAAACTAAAGAGTGTGAGAGAGGGAGAGAGAGAGCAACCGAAAAAAAACTTAGAAGAAGAATCAAGTGTCTCGCCTTCTCTTACGTGAGTTGTATTTAAAGGGAATGGGTAGGTAGGGTAACAAATTTCTCTTTCTTAAAAGGAAAAACCCCACAATTGGTAGGTGAGATCTTTTGAGACTAAAAGTGCTAAGGTGGAGGAGAGAGAAGAGAGAAATAAACTTGGATAAATTTCCTATAATTTTTATGCTTATTTTTTTATTTTTTTTCTCCCTCTCTTTAAATCTTGTGCAACCCTTGTTGGATGATTTTTCTTTCCCTTAGACGATTTTCCTTCTTGCTTTGTGTGATTTGGACAATCTTCTAGTGATTATATGGAGGAGAGAGAAGATTTGGACAAGATTTATTTCTCCTTTCTTTTCTTTTCTTTTTTTTTCTTCTTACACAAGAAACCCCTCCCATGATTTTCCTTGCTTTGAAGATGGACAATCTTCTAATTTTACGTAGAAATCCCCTCCATGCCCTTCCCCTCCATGGCCTTAGTGCTTTAAGTGAGTGAAAAGCAGAAAATCTTCAACAAAATTCTCCAAAAAAAAGACAACCATGAGATTCGAACTTGAGACCTCCTAGTGAATAAGGGAATTTTGCACACTATAACTGACCAACTACACTAGATAGTTGTTGTTGGAGAGATATGATGCCCGATAATGCTTAAGGCCTTTAAAATACAAAACCTGCAAAAAGAGAGTAAAACCCAAGGTAGCACCATTCTAAATATGTAAAATGCATGTTTTATTACCTAAGATTTCACACATAAATGTGCTCATTAGAATTCCCCCACACTTAGACTTTACTAGTCCTCCAGCAAAACGAGAAGAAAAAGAATAAAAACAAAAAACCTAACTCACTTTTGTAGAAATCACGGTTGCATTTAGCATGTGCAACAAGCCTTTAAACCTATAGGTCATCTCTAGTAGACGAGTTGTGTCTCATGGGTATTTATAGTGAATATACACCCAAAATTCAGAATAAATAAATCCCAACCTTGGCTAAAAGTAAGGGCCATACCGATCCAGAGCAAAGATAATTCCTCTTACAAGGGACCCCCACACTTGAACTTTTATTACCCCATATCAATTCCAGGTACTAGCATATTTCATAATTTGGAACTCACCTCGTCTCTTCCAAAATATATTTATCTTAAGGCAAAACCACTTGTGAAGAAATAAGGAACCAAGAACTAAGGCGTTGGAGTGTTTTTTACCAAACATGTTACCAAGCATTAATGACATTTGAACACTTTTTTCCCTTTTCGCTAAATAAACTCTATTCTACTCTACTACTTTTGGCCTGAATGACATGGTGGAGCAAACATCAGACACCCAAGTTACTATGTAGCTTCGCTTTTTTGCATATGCCCACATAGACAGTGATGCCAGAGTTTTTTTTTTTTTGAAGTTTCCTCCCTAAGAGTTTCAATCAAGTCACCACGCTTACTGAGGCGCAATGCTCTATCTAGTTTCATAGGAATCAACTCTTACTCTTCTTTATACCACATTTCACACTTCATTTAAAATTGTGTATACTCATGCCAAATTAAAAATAATGTCTCAACTCCAAATCAAAAGTACAAGAAATCCAAAGACTTATATATGGTCCAACACCATAAAACAGAGGTCTCTTATTTTTCAAAAGAAAGTCCCATCTCATGACACAGGCTTGTTTATTTCTTCTCAACAGGGTTTTTATACGTTCAAGATGGGTACCTTAATCAAAACTTTTATTTTCATACATCAAGCAACCGAATGGTATGATCATTAGCCAAAAGCCAAAGTAGAACTTCATCCTTGCAAGCTAAAAAACAAAAATAAAAACAAACAAAACAAAGTGGAAAAAGCAAAAATTGGTTTCCCTCCCCCACACTTAAGTCATGTAATGTCCTCAATGCATGGAAAGAATTAAAAGTGAAGACAATGCCTGGTTAAAAGTTAAGCATCAGTGTAAAGAGGTTTATGGAGATCCATGACCTCTTCCAAAATAGAAGATGACAACTCAATGAAGGGCTTCAACTTATGGGTGATCCCAAATTTCTTCATGAGGGCCTCAAATGATCTATTGCAAAAATCATTGCCCCTATCAAAAATGTAATAAATGATCCCATTATCCATCCACTTTAGAATTTCTTTTCAAATAACTTCCTTCATCACTGGGTTAGCTCTCCTCTGGGGTTCCGTTGAAAGTTTGGACCCCTCAATGAGGTGAATATGATTATGAACAATAGAAGGGCCAATTCCTTTGATGTCAGCCATGGTCCAACCTAGGGCTTCCTTATTGTATTTTAACACTTCAAGTAGTTCCTCTTCTTGGCTAGAAGTCAAATTTGAAGAAATTATTACTGAAAGAGTCTGGT
This sequence comes from Macadamia tetraphylla, assembly GCA_022985045.1. NCBI lineage: Eukaryota > Viridiplantae > Streptophyta > Magnoliopsida > Proteales > Proteaceae > Macadamia > Macadamia tetraphylla. The sequence goes on along the minus strand of CM040965.1, from coordinate 31,849,227 downwards.
CAAGCCCTAGGAAAGCAAACCTTAAATCAAATGGCAACTCCTTAAGATCTAGCTTAGGGGGCTCCACTATAGAAGGTTTGGGAATGGAATTTAAAGGGGGTCCTAAGGCCTTTATAAGTGGTTGGAGACTCCAACCTCAGACATAATTCCGTCATCAAAACCACCCAATTGTTCCATACACTCTTGAAATTCAGAATCAAAATCAATATCAAAATATGTCTCAATGGAATTTGGAATTTCCTGGAGCATATGAACTTCCTTCTCATGGGCATTTGGTTGCTTACCCAACCTAAATACATTAAAATCCATAGAAGTATTGCCAAAAGAAAGTTTCATAATACCGTTCCTACAATTAATTATGACATTGCTAGATATAAGGAATGGTCTACCAAGAATAATTGGGATCGGGTCCCGAATGTTGGCAACTGATTGGGTGTCTAAAACAATGAAATCAACAGAGAATAAAAGTTCTCTAACTTTAAGTAAGACATCCTCAACCATGCCTTTAGGAATCTTAACAGACCTATCTACCAATTGAAGAGTAGTTCCAGTGGCTTTCAATTCTCCTAATCCTAGTTGCTTATACACATGGTAAGGTAAGAGATTCACACTTGCACCAAGGTCAAGTAAGGCATGCTCAATATAGGTGTTGCCTAGGACATAAGCTATGGTAGGGCTCCCTGGATCCTTATACTTGGCTGCTATAGGCTGAGTAATTATGGAACTAATGTTACTTGCCAAGAACGCCCTTTTGGGCACACTAGTGATACGTTTGTAAGTACACAAATCTTTCAGGACCTTTGCATAAGTGGGGATCTGGGATATGGCATTCAAAGAGGGATGTTCACTTCTACCTTTTTGAAGACTTTCAAAATTTTTTCTATGGAAGCAGTCTTCTTTTTGTTTACCAACCAATTAAGAAAGGGGATCGAAGGAACATAAGCACTGTTAGGATTTTTCTCTTTTTGAGAAGAATCATGTTTGGTTTCCTCACCCAAATCATCTTTAGTTGCTTTAGGCTCATCAGACGAACCTGGAATAAGAGGCACACTTGTGTCCTCAATAGAAGGAGAGTTAATAGGAGTAATAGATGGGAAAGATTTAGGAACACTCTGTTGGTACTCTTGGCCACTCTTAAGCGCATAAACAACATTACATTGGTTGGAAGGCTCTTGTTTTGGACCCTTTCGAATTGAATTCAATTGATTTTGATTTGGTTGATGATTCATATTCTCATTCCTGGGATTTGCTTCAGGCTGACTAGGCATCTTCCCTTACTTCCTTTCATGTAAAAACATTAGCAAGTTGGGAGATTTGCATCTCCATGTTATGTTGGCTTGTCATGGAGGTACTCATGAGAAGTTCCATGTTTTTCTCTAAAGAAGAAAGCTTAGCTAAATTACCTCCTCCTCTTATGAATCTTGGAGGTTGATGTATAGGAGGTGGTGGGATAGCAGATTGAGTGGCGATCCTAAAATTGTTCTGCTGATTGGGGGGCATGTTCCTTTGATTGGCTTGTTGGGGAATAGGCATGTTCCTTTGATTGGCTTGTTGGGGAACAAACTGCCCTTGACTCAAGGGTTGAAAATTAGGTCCTACTTGATGATTGGCTTGTTGGAGAACAAGCTGCCCTTGACTCAAGGATTGAAAAGTAGGACCTACTTAATGATTGGCTTGTTGGGGAACAAACTATCCTTGACTCAAGGGTTGAAAATTAAGACCTACTTGATTATTGGCTTGATTCCAAGAGAAATTAGGCTGGTTCCTCCATTCTGGATTATAGGTCTGACTATAAGGGTTGTTTTGGGTCATGACATTCACATTTTTAGGACCTATATTTAAACCATTCACACGAGAAAATTAGGGCACTCCTTCGTCACATGAGTGGGAGATTGGCACCAACTATATATAGGCACAGAATGATTTATTTGGTTCAGTTGGGTAGGTCCTTTGACTACTATGGCTTCGAGTCTCTTAATAAGACTCTCAAGTTGAGCCTTATTGGCCACAAAACCTTCTACAAGGTAACCCTTATTTGTCCTCTCAATTTCTTGAGTAGACTCCCATTCTCTGGTTTTCTCAGCCAATTCAAGTAAAAAGTTCCAAGCATCATCTTCATCTATAAAAGATGTAAAACCTTTGGGGCACATAAACTTTAACAACTGCTTGGTCTGATAATCAATACCCTTATAAATGATTTGACAAAGTTGCCATGTATCAATTCCATGGTGAGGGCATTCCTGAAGGAGTCCTTAAATCTCTCCATAAACTTGGAGAATAACTCACTAGGTTACAGATTTGAGCTAAAAATTATTGCCCTGGGCTTGTGGTAGAACTATGCAGGAAAGTTGGGCTGTTCTAGTCTGGTAGAACCTATCTTTCAGAGATTTAGGTGTGCAGGGTTTGGCTGTTGGTCTCCCATATTGAAGGGTTTTAAAGAGAGCAAATGTATAGGGTCACTTCTTATTGGATCTTTTCTTTCTAACCAATTCTTAGTATTACGTACCCACCTAACACTCATGCAACAAAAAACTACCCACAACTAGAGTAATACAAGCACAAAAGAATGGAAGAAATTTTTTTTTTAATTTTTATGATTTTTTGATTTTTTTTAATTTTTTTTGGTTTTTTTTTTGAGCTTACTAGCTGGGATCCGGGGTTGCTCAGGTCAATTCCTGAGGTACTGCTATAGGAAAAACCTTTCTTTATCATACTGTGAGGCTTGGTGACCTCCACTGATACAACTATTATTGTAAGCTGTTCTTCTCAGGAATTCAATAAAAGGAAAAGAGAAACAAAACAAAGCAAACAAAGAACTTCGATTTACCAAAAAGAAAGCGAAAAATAATATGGAACTGTCTCTCCGGCAATGGTGCCAAAAACTTGTTAGGTTTTAAAATGTAACTGCAAGTGTACAGATCAGTGTAGCTATGGGTCGAACATAGGGAGAGCAACCACTTTATTTTTGGCTTCATTTAATAATGCGAAAGTGAACCGATTAATGGTTGTGATCTAATTCTAACTACCCTCCTAAACATATATATCTAAAATAATGTTCTAACCATTCGTCATCTAAGAATTTAAATACGCAAGCCACGCAATTAAAATTAAATAACTAAATAACTAAAAGTAAAAAAATCATGCAATTAAAAAGTAATAAAGGAAAAAAATACTGAAATAAAAATAAAGTAAAAAAAAGGGGATAGAGCTAGAGGGGCTACAAGGTTTCTCTACTAGCCCAAGGATGCATCATAATATGAGCTAACTTGCACAAGAGTACTCTTACAAGGGTTAGTCTACTTGGATTTAGGGAAAGGGAGGCAATTAAAATAAAAATAATAAATTGATGGTTCTATGGCAAGGAGGGGCAAAGCCAACACATACACTAGCTATGAACCTTGGGGGGAAAGGGATAGCAATAATGTAATGACTGAAATTAAAATCCTAAATTAAGAAAGAAAGGGTAGTCATAAGAGGGAATGAGTGGGGGAGAGAAGACTATTGAAGAAGCCTACCTACCTGAATCAATGCTTGAACTTGAAAGCTTGGTGATTTGAGATACTGCCAACCCTAAAAATCAGATCTGGAATGAGCCAAATCTAAAATTTCTAGGCTTGGAGAAAACAAATCCTGAAAGAAAAACTAAACTTGAAAAAGAGATGCTCCACGGCTCGTGATCTTGTCACCTAGATCTAAGCCTAGAACTATAACTTAAAAATTACAACACAATTGCATAAATCATAAACATAAAAGGTTGAATAAAAACAAAAGAGTGGTTTCATTAATTGAAATAAAAAGCTATTACAAAAGTGATTAAAGCAAAAATAAAGAAGAACTAAAACTAAAGAGAGTGAGAGAGGGAGAGAGAGAGCAACTGAAAAAAAACTTAAAAGAAGAATAAAGTGCCTCCCCTCCTCTTACATAAGTTGTATCTGTAGGGAATGTGGAGGTAGGGTAACAAATTTCTCTTTCCTAAAAGGGAAAAACCCACAATTGGTAGGTGAGATCTTTTGAGACCAAAAGTGCTAAGGTAGAAGAGAGAGAAGAGATAAATAAACTTGGAGAAATTTCTTATATTTTTTTTGCTTATTTTCTTTCATTTTTTTTTTCTTTTCTTTTCTCCTTCTCTTCAAAACTTACGCAACCCTTGTTGGCCGATTTTTCTTTCCCTTGGACGATTTTCCTTCTTGTTTTGTGTGATTTGAACAATCTTCTGGTGATGATGTGAAGGAAAGAGAAGATTTGGACAAGATTTATTTCTCCCTTTTTTTTCTTCTTGTGCAAGAAACCCCTCCCATGATTTTCCTTGCTTTGAAGATGGACAATCTTCTAATTTGATGTGGAAATCAACTCCATGCCCTTAGTGCTTTAAGTGAATGAAAAGCAGAAAATCTAAAATAAAATTCTCCAAAAAAAAGGCAACTATGAGATTCTAACTTGAGACCTCCTGGTGAGCAAAGGAATTTTGCACACCATAACTCAGCAAATACAATAGGTAGTTGTTGTTAGAGAGATATGACGCCCGATAATGCTTAAGGCCATTAATTTATAAAACCTACAAAAAGAGAGTAAAACCCAAAGTAGTTCCATTCTAAATATATAAAATGCATGCTTTACTACCTAAGATTTCACACATATATGTGCTCATCATTAGTGAAAGCCTCCACCAAACAGTACTCATACAACACTGAAGTGGATGTGAAGCAATGAGAACTTAAGACTTTGAGGCAACAGCCTAGAGAAGGATTCACTGTCTTCTTGATGAGGTTTAGTGATAAGGCCTCCAAGATGGTAGATCGGCCTTCAGAAGTAGAGCAAGTGGAGATGTTGATAGCAAACCTGTCAAAGCCCTATTATGATGTTCTTTACTATCAGCATTTGTAAACTTTTGATGCCTTAGTAGCCACTGAAACATGTGTGAGGAATAGAATTTTGAGAGAGGACCAGTATCAAGGGTCCTCCCAAGATGCAAGCAAAAACACCCGAGTTGGACAAGGAAAAGGTCTAGAAACTAATATGGTGAGTGCAGCTTAGCAGTCAGGCCCGCTAGCCACTTCTTCACAGCCATTCATAGCACAAGCAGATACACCCTCCCAAAGGGCCCCTCGCCCAAGAAGGCAGTTTTCTAATTTTGGAATGCCCGCAACGGCCGCATATGAGAAGTTAAAGAGCAAGGATTTCTAGGGACAGTGGCTCCAAGAGTGATCAGCAATCCTCCTCCAGCTTCGTATAGGGATCATGAATATTGTGCCTACCACACTCAAAAGGGGCACAATACTAAAAGATTTTTGGGTTTACAGCACGCAATTCAGGACTTGGTAGATAGTGAACCATTGAGGTCAAGGTCAAATGGCTTCCCAATGTTAATACCAATCCACTCTCTGATCATGCGAACAATCTGGATGAAGAAACTACAAAGAGTGATCCCACTCAACTCATTGTACCTAGAGTTTGAAAGAATTATATGAATGCCCGAGCTTGTAGGAAAATCATGAGTCAAAGGGTTGAAATCATAAGGACTCCCCGAAGAAGAAAATCATCAAAAGAAGAATAAAAAAATCAGACACCTCCCATTCATCCTTCCTCATCAACAGAAGGGTCCACAGCACCACATTACCAAATCCCATCATACCTTCCACCTTCACTATATTATCAGCCTCTGCCATATCATCAACCTTTCCCCCACCATCAAAGTGGAGGAACCTCTTCATCCTATCACCCCCAATCTTCATATCCTACCTCCCATATCACTTCGTCTTCAAACCATCCCGTTCATATCCCTCATCACCCTCATACTAATCCCACTTTTATGGTTTGCTATATAACCTAAAAGAAGGATGGACGGATGGGTACAATTGGAAGGATATGCTTGCACTACTAGAATCCCAAAAAATGACCTTATCAATAGGATCAGTGAATGCTTTAGGAAAAGACCAAGAAAGTGATCCCACTTCTCTAATTCAGCCCGCTATATCTTCAGAGGACGATCCAAAGGTAATTGAAGAGGTTACAGTTGATCTTCTCAGAGTAGTAACCCCATTGGCCATAGGGGAACAGATTAAGGAATACATCTCTCTAATCCATATAGGGAGTGATACAGAGGATGATGAGTCAGGACTGGTCCAATTTCAAGACATTGATGTCAAGACCAACCCTATGGAAATCTTCTGATCCATACACTCTGAATACTACGAGCGTTTAGATGCAGGAGAATTTGATGGTCTAGAAGAATCTGATGAAGAAGCAAGTGAGGAGGAAATCAGTGAAGAAGAAGATGATGATGACGATTATGAGGACAAGAATGAGGATGAGAATGATGGAGATGACTCTGATTCTCAAGAGGATGATGGGTATCCAGACTAAGATGACTACTAAGGGCCTTGGTACAATGACATTGACGATGAGTCAGAATATTACTCACCAGATCATCAGACATGTTTCATAGTCTATGCTATTGGTGGTGATAATTTAATAGCTAATCCGATAGGGGTCATTTATCCCTCCCTCTGCATAGGAGGAGATGATTCTATGTCAGATTTAGGAAGTGATGGAGGATCTAGAGAGCCGATTCAAGTTTATCTAGATGAACCTGAATCTGTGAGGGTAGCGGCCGGAGAAATGGACTATACCTCCCTATCCTCTCTCTTCTCTCCTTCTCTTTCATATGAGGGGAGGGGTTCGTGTCGTGGTGTGCTTTGCTCGCGGGCCCCGCACCACCGTATCACCGCTTGGAGATACGTGGAGGCCTATTTCATAAGAGTGTAAAATTTATCATTTGAGAAGGGGGTTTTGATGATGGTCCAATTCGGGAATCGGGATCAAGCAAATGGGGTTTGAGAGTTGCCACCAAGGGTTATGGGCCTAGGACCCAAGGGTGGGCCCGATTCTTGAGAAAAAGGTCCAAGAATTTGGTCTGGTCTAGAGATTTAGGGTAAGTGTCAGGTTACAGAGTTGGGAAGGTGTTAAGCACCCAATCTTCCTGGTTCAACCGGTCTTATTGCTAGATGGTTAAGAATAAATATTTTTCATAATTATTACTATTCCATATGTATGGCTAAGTTATCACACATATATACATTAATTGAATTCAAACTACTATATACACTAAAACAAGGCATGTATAAAGTCTACATTATGACAAGTTGGTTGAGAAATTATACCTGAACTTAACCCCTATTTGGGTCAAGAGGGGTGGGCCCCTGACTAGTACCAGTTTCGGATTGTCTTTTGTGTTCTCTTGGATCAGGGGAAGATGGTCTTGACATCCAACTTCCTTTCTTGAGAGATGCTATTTGTGATGGTATTCGGACAAAGTTTCGGCTAGGAATGATCACTTTTGGATTTGGGTTCGGACAGAGCTTCGACTAAGGAAGGTTATTTCCAGATTTTTATTTGGACAAAGCTTCGGCTAGGGAAGGCTATTTTTGGGTTTGGAAGGCTATTTCTAGGCTTCAGATGAGGTGGCACTCCAGCAGAGCTTCCGTTGGGGAGGGCTAAGAGAGGGCTAGGCTAAGGTGGCACTTCGGTAGAGCTTCCGTTGGGAATGGCTATTTTTGAAAAGATTTCAGAGACACTCAGACAGAGGTTCAGCTAGGAATGACTATTTTTGAAAAGAAATGGGCTGACCTAAAAATGGATTGAAGAACTCCAAAGTCCCGAAGAACACTTTGAAGATCCGAATAGAGTTTTAGATCTTAACAAAGATCTCTTCGTAGACCCGAAGAACCTTTAAAAGGGGGGGTTTCTATCTCAGGAACACTCAAGAATGCTCAAGAACACTTAAGGGAGGTGGCGTAAGAACATACTATTTTTTGCTAAAAACTAGATCTAACTAAGAATTTGGATTGAAGATCTTTAAGATCCCAAAGAACACTTCGAAGATCCGAATGAGTTTTCAGATCTTGACGAAGATTGCTCCAAAGATCAGAAGAAAATCAAGAGGGGGAGGGGAGGAAAATTTTACTATGAAAGAGTAAAGGGGGATTTTTGTGTTTTGGTCTATTTTTTCTAAGGGAGGGGGTATTTATAGTTTTTTCCGGCCAAATAGGAGAGGGGGAATCCCTTTATCCAATGGATGAGAGGGGAGCTCTTTCCTAAATTGAGGGTATAGGATTTTTGTCCAATGGGTAAAGGGGGAAGTTAAAGGCAAAAATGGGTGGGGAGGGATTTTGTCCAGTGGGTAGAAGGGTGTTTTTTAAAAAAAAAATAGGAGGAGAGAGAAATTTTAGCTAAAAAAAGATGGTTTTCAAAAAAATGGGAGGAGAGAGAAATTTTCACTGAAAAAGGGAATTTTCAAATAAATGGGAGGAGAGAGGAACACCAATCCCAATCGCTTACGACAGCGCATGGGACCAGGCCAAAGTGCTCGAGGTATGGTTAGTTTATACAGGTAGTACTGGTGACATCACGGGTGCACGACTGATGATGTGCGGGTAATGGCCTAGGTGGTGCGGGCATGGGCAATGGGTGCGTGTATGCATGGGTGTGTGGGTAATGTGCACAATGTGTGCAGGTCAGGCTGGCATGGGTGTGCAGGCAACAAACGCACGGTATAGGCAATGTGTGCGCAACCATGTAGCAGGGGCACGCACAGAGTGCAGTGGGGATGCGCATCATACGGCAGCGACATGCAGGCCAGTCTAGGTTGGTTGGGCTGGCTGGCTAGCTTAGCTATGCTAATTGGCTAGCTGGTTGATTGGCTAGCTTAGCTGGTTAGCTAGATTCCTTGGCTGCCTGGCTTAGTTGGCTGGCTAGCTGGTTGGTGTGTGCAAAAAAATATGATTTTCCAGGGAAGATTATAGGCAATCTGACGGTCTGATTTTGGCATACCATATATTTTTGGAATAGCATGTTTTAGCACTATCCATTTGTATGGGCATCTTGACCGGATTCCTTCGTATATAAAAAGCCAAATTTGGACCCCCTCCTCTCTCCCACAAAAGGATTTCCAGAGTTTTGGGTAAGGAAATGTTTCCATCAGCATCTCTATTGGTCGGAAGCCAAAAGTTACATCTAAGATCTATATTTAATCATAGCCAGAGGAGGGTGACAAAATTGGATATCTACAGAATGCCCCTCTTTGGCCGAGGCCTATACCAATGGTTGAAGGGCAAAGAAAAGAATGACCACATTTTGTCACCTGGAGCAGGTACTATCATCATCTTGCTCAATTATGACGGAGTTGAAAAATGCAACAGATTATATCTCATAACTACTTTGAAGTTAAGGACTTACCTGGGGCTTCCAATTGTGGAAAGGAATTTGCTGCTCTCTCCTGCAAAAAGGTTAGTATTTTGATCTTTAATTTTCCTTAGTTGGGCTTCACATATGCCAGTTCAGGGAATATCGTCTCCATGCTAGGTCCTTTTACCCAATTTGGACTATCTGGTACCAAAGGTTATAGGAGAGGAATTCACTGCTTTTTCAATCCTGTGACAGGTAAAACACTTGATTCTTTGATTTTCCTTAGTTGGGCTTCACATGAGCCAGTTCAGGGAATTTGGTCTTCCAAGCGGGTTCTTTCGAATTGGGCTGGGCTATCTGGTCTTTTAGGCAAGTTTTTTTGCACCAGGCTGGACTATTTGGTTTTTCAGACAGGTTCTTTCATACTGGGCTGGGCTATCTGGCTTTGTCAATTACATGAAAGAAACTCGTTGCTCTTTCCACCCTATAAAAGACAATAACAATTGCTTAGATTTTTTATTTGAATTTTGAATTTTGATGCTCGATTTGGAATCTTTTAATTCTTATTTTTTATTTGGAATTTTATTCATTGATTTGCTTTTAATTTTTATGCTTGATTTGGAATCTTTTAATTCTTTGGTTCTTTGATGAGTTTGGACTTCTGAATTGGAATCCCAAAAAAATAATTATATATTTATTTATTTATTTATTTTTGCATTATTTATTTCCATTAGAATGAGGGGAAGGAACCACTTACCTTGGCCACCTATGGCCATCCGAACATGGTTCAATCCTGGCATAGGATGCTCCCTCGCAAGGTGAAGGAGATAGTTGACGATACCTATCTGTGCCAATTGGCCCTTGTAGAGACCCAGAAGTTTAATCCGGCATTGGTGGGGGCCCTAATGGAGTGGTGGTGGCTGAGTACTCACACATTCTACCTTCCTATTGGAAAGATCACCATTACACCTATGTGCTTCTATGCCTTGACAGGCATTCCATTTGGGGGTTGATCCATGACCTTACCTGTAGGATTTCCGATTGCTAGGGAGTTTGCAGATCTGATCGGTATCACCGTTAAAGCTAGCCAGACATGCATCCGCCTAAGGGAGATTAGTGCCCGATGGTGGAAAGTTAGCCTAGGGAAGAATCCAGGCAATATGTCTCAGGTGGCACGTTCCTTCTGTGGGTCAGTGCCTCTTCAATGACATCCGAGGGGGATTATCTCCTGTGGTCCCTGGACCTGCTGTCCTATGGGGATAAGGGCCTCAAGGGGGCAGGCTACATCATCCAGGTAACTTTCCTTCTCATATCTATTTCCTTTCAGTCATTTGGTTTGCACTTTTTTACTTTGATTTCTTGAAATAGCCCTAGTGTTTTGAGCACCTGGGAACCATAGCCCCAAAACTGAGGGATCCTGAGACATTCTTCTTCCCCCTAGCCACATAGTGGGGAGAAAACTAGGTGGTCCGGGCCCGACACCATCCTCAGGGGACCACTGCTCATTCTCTTTTGAACAATCTTATTGAGGTATGCCATGTCTGACACTGAAATTCTATTTTCCTGATGCTGTACTGACCCATCCTTGGTTTTGCAGATTACTTGGAGACCATTCCATGACCTAGTATTTTTGGAATCTGAGAGAGTTGCCTTGGCTCATCAATTGTCTGAGAACCGAGTCCTTTTTTAGGGCATGTGGGGCCACGCCTGGTACTTAGGAGAGAGAGTAGTACCCCAGTGGTCAGACATTGATCCACACCCTTCTCCCAGTCTTCCTCCACCCACCAAGCACTATCCAGAGATTGTCCCTACAGATGAGATGAGGCACTTGGCTAATGGATTATGGGAGGACTCCTTTCTTGATCTGGATAGGGACTACAAAGCCTTCCTGAAGGAGGAGACAGTGTGCACCCCTCTTGGTCTTGATGGTCCAGTGGTATGTTACCCTTTCTTGAGTATTTCCTATAGATTCTTCCTTGTTTTGGTCTTGACTAATGTTCTTTCAGGGGAGAGTGAGACGTGTAGATCCTTCTGCTGTTCGGTTACATGCCAATGCTACTGATCCTTTAGAAGTAGGGCCCTCTACCAGTGCCGACGGGTCTCTCAGGTTTGCTAACGTCCCCTTTTGTGGCTTCCCTGCCTGGACCTATCCCAACGCGGCCAACCCCAATCTCCCTCATCTTCTAGAGCTGAACACAAATGTAGACGCTTCTCTTGGGTTGCCTAATCCTTATGATTATGTGAGTATCTGATCATTTTTCAATTAACTCTTGACTTCCTTTGGGTGATATGCTTTCTCAGGTGTCCCCGGAGGTCTATGCTGAGATTAGGAGGATGCACTATGGCCTATGCAAGGTGATAGTTGCCAACGTATTTCCCACTTTCCTCTTTCTTTTGCCCTTCTTCTTTAATTATTCTTCTTCTTGATCCTTTCCTGTATTCCTTAGGATGGAAAGATAGTTGCCTTAGAGAGCCAAGTCAGTTCCTACGAGTAAGAAATTACATAACAGGATGCACTGATTCAGGACCTGACCCAGAGGTTGGAGCAGGTTGTACTAGCATCTGTGGATTCACTGGTGCTTTATGAGGATGGTTCAAAATACGGTTCAGATGATGCCTTCTGACCCATAGGGATTTGTTCCTGTATTTCCTGTAAACACAAACACATGGACATTTTCTTTTTCTTTTTCCCTCCCCTTGTTTGTTCATCATTTCATTTTAATATCTTATGAAAACTTACTTTTGGCACAAATAAAATCTTTCTTCTTTTTTTGTTTTTTGTTTGCTTACAATACTTAGGCACAATCAATTTCATAACTCAAGTCATAATTAGAATAATCGGGATAACACGAAAATCCAAATACTTCCTCATTCCATTACCAAGTGAATTACATGAAAAAGGGGGACAATTTTCCTACCACAGATGGAATAGGTGAATAACAAGGTGTGGAGACAATTCTTGAGGGTAAAAGTTCACTAACTTTTCTGGGTCTGTCTCCTCGAGCCCGTATTGTCGGCTGATGTACATAGGCAAATAAAATTTCGTGAGTCAATCTCATCAATCTAACATAGTTGTGGCCAGGGGTCTTTATCAGAGAATCTTCTTGTGGCTTCCATAGGGCACCTCCATACGATATCCTGCACAGTCCTTTACCGTAGGTACTTTTCCCAATCGATGATAAGGTCAAACTCTGAAACTTCTCTCTTATCCCGGTAACAATAAACTCCCTTGATAATGATCTAGACCGAATCTATGGCTATAGCTCATGTCATCAAATCCCTTTAACGTTTCTGCAAGAACCGTAGGGACAATATCACCTCACTTCTTCAGCTGTTTTACTACCTCAATCAGAACAGATGGTGCACCATACCCGAGAGTGTAGAGAATATAATGAGCTATTATGCAAAGTAAATAAGCATCCAGAGATCTCTGCTGATGGATTCCCCCATTGGTAGATATTGAATGAAGATCTGAGCCACCTTCATAATATCGATCTTCCCATACCTAACAAACTGCTTTACTTCTTCTTCTTTCCATCCGAAGAAATCCTAAATTTCCTCTAAGCAATCTTCCCTTCAAAGAAGGTTGGAATAAACTACCTTTGGGTGGGGATAGCATATAAACCCAGAATTCTTCAATAGTTGGGCAGATCTCTGCTAATCCAAACTAAAATACAAGCAAATTGATATCCCAGTGTTGAGGCACCTGCTAGAGTAATTGGTGATATAGCTTCACACATCCAACCGAGCCAAGAAATGACACATTCATGGATTCCAGCAATCTTGGTGCCCTAATATTTATCTCTAAGGTCCATTTCCTTAATGTCTTATAAAACGAGCCCATGAATTTTCTTGAAACCAACACAAACAATGAGATATGATGATTTATCAAAGCATTGCTCATTAGCTAATGATTCAAACAAGCCTTTACCAGGTGGCCATTTTCTTTTAGGAGAAAAAATCTTGGATAAGAATGGACGAACCATAGGTAAATGATAGATACCTGATCGCCTTGCATGCCAAATGGCGATTCTTAGGGGACACAAACTATGATGATCTTTTAAGATGCTTTGATTATTAACCAAGGAACCGATTTATTGTCTTTAGATGGTTGAGACCACACTTGCACATGTTAAGTTGCCTACGTATCCCTCGAAAGGAATCCGATCTGACGTAGTTCAGGCTATTCGCCCTTTTAAACATAATATTTCTTGGGTTGATCCATGTTGATCAATCTGGGTATTTCTTCACTGTTTTGGTCTATGTGTTTCACAGCTTTTCCTAGTAGAATTTCTTTGACAGTGAATGGGCCGCTCTAGCTGGGCCTGAATTTTCCTCTTGGGTTATGAATTAGGGCTCTCTTTGTTCTCGAAGAACAAGTTCGCCCACCTCTATGTGACGGGGCTTCACATTCTTGTTAAAGGCCCTGGCCATTCTCAGTTGATATTTCTTCAGATTATCCATAGCTTTCATGCGTCTTTCATCAAGAAAATTGAGCTCATCATGTCTGGACTTTACCCATTCTCCTTTAGGTAGCTGACTATCAAGGAGTACCCTTAAGGATGGTACCAAGATTTCCACAAGTAAAACTGCCTCAACCCTATACACCAAAGAGAAATGTGTTGCCCCTATCGAGGATCATACAAAAATTTGGTAAGCCATAAGGCAAGGGGTAACTTATCAACCCAATCCTTGTGTGTTTTTGCCATGTTTTGTAGAATGACTTTGATATTCTTGTTAGTTGATTCTACTGCCCCATTGGTCTGAGGCCTATAAGTGGTAGAGTGATGCCTTCTGATATCGAACTTTGTGCAGATTTTGTAGGTCTTGCCTCAGAAGTGAGATCCCTGATCTGATATCAATTCTTGAGGTATTCCATATCGCGCAATGATGTGAGGATTGCATAGGACTGAGCTTCTACCCACTTGGTGAAATAATCAATGGCTACCAAGATGAACTCGTGGCCATTGGATGTTTTAGGGTTGACCTTCCCAATGATATCAATGCCCCAAGTGGAGAATGGCCAAGGTGAATTGAGCGAATGCAGCTCTATTGGCAGGATATGTATGATGTTGACAAATATTTGACACTTGTGGCATTTCTTGACAAATTCCACGCAATCTGCTTCCATTGTGTTCCAGTAATATCCTGGCCTGAGGATCTTCTTAGATAACATCTTGGCATTTATGTGGGGTCCATAGAGACCTTGATGAATTTCTTTCATGATAGTTGTAGCTTATTCCTCATCTACGCACAACAACTGTATTCCGTCATAGGATCTCTTGTCTAACAAATCCTCTTAGAGAATAAACTGGGTGGCATATCTCCTCAGAAACTTCTTCTCTCTGTCCGTTGCTTCAACTGGATACTTCCTCTCCCTGATGAAATCCACTATGTGAGCCAACCAAGATCGACCATCCATAGTGAGAGAGTTTACGGAATTCTGATAAATGGGTCTACTTCTTTGTTCTGCCAAGAATGGTCGGGCTCTAGCCATAGGGTTACACTCTACCATAGAAGCCAAGGTTGCAAGGGCATCAGAAAACCTATTGTTATCCCTCTGGAAGTATTTGAACGAAATATTTTCAAAGTGTTCAATCACCTCTTCCAGATGTTCTTGAGATGGCTTTAGTTTCTCATCTCTAGTTTTTCACTTTCCCTGTGTCTGACAGATGACAATGGATGAATCGCCGTAAACCTTGATTCTTTCATCTCGATGTTTAAACTAGCTTCCAGCCCAAAAGCACAAGCTTCATATTTGAAAATATTGTTGGTACAGGGGAAGTCGAGGTGAAATAATAAAGGTAAATAAAGGCTGTCAGGAGTAATAAACAATATTCCCGCACCACATCCCTTCTGATTGGCTACTCCATCAAAGTATAACTACCATTCATTAACTATATCTTCTTCCTCTACCATTGCAATTCCTTTGGGAAATGCATCATCCAAGGATCTTCCATCTTCTGTGGGGTGAGCAGCCAAATGATCAACAATGGCCTAGCTCTTGATAGATTTCTGAGTAACATTGGTGATGTCAAACTCTGATAGAAAAAGTAACCAACGGGCCATCCTTCTTGTTAAGGCTAGTTTCTCGAAGAGATATTTGATGGGATCCATCTTTGAGATCAAATGTACTGGATAGGAAACCATATAGTGTCGCAACCTTTTAGTTGCCCAAATCAACGTAGCACAAGTTCTTTCCAAAGATGTATACCAGGTCTTATATTTCAGAAACTTCTTGCTGAGGTAATATATGGCATGCTAGCCCCTTCTTTTGTCTCCTTCTGTGCTAGAAAAGAACCCATGGAGTATTCTCCTACAGACAGATACAACAAAAGCGGCTCTCCTTCCACTTGCAGTGTCAATACTGCTGGGTTCATTAGGTACTCCTTGATCTTGTCAAAGGCTTGTTGGCATTGGTCATTCCATTCCGTGGGTTGATCCTTCTTCAGTAGCTTGAAAATTGGTTCATAGATTGTAGTCAGCTGAGCTATGAATCTGCTAATATACTGGATGTGACCCAGAAATCCTCGTATTTACTTCTCAGTCTGAGGAGTGGGCATTTCCTGAATTGCCTTGATCTTGATAGGGTCGACTTCAATGCCTCTTTCACTCACAAAGAAGCCTAACAACTTTCCTACCGTTGGCCCGAATACACACTTCTAAGGGTTCAACTTCAGCTGATACCTCTTGATTCTTTCAAAGAATTACCTTAGTGTGGAAATATACCCCTGTCGATCTTTTGACTTTACTATCATGTCATCCACGTAGACTTTCACATCTTTGTTCATCATGTCATGCAACATGGCCATGGTTGCTCTTTGATAAGTTACCCCAGCATTCTTCACTCCAAAAGGCATCACCTTGTAATAATAGGTTCCCCACGAAATGGTGAAGGCTGTTTTCTCTCGATCCTCTGGGTGCATGCTTATTTGGTTGTATTCCGAGAATCCATCCATGAACACATCAATGTGAGGTAATGAGAAGTCATCTTTAGATCTTTAGGGCTTACTTTATTAAGATCTCGAAAGTCTACACACATTCGTACCTTTCCATCTTTCCTCGGTACTGGTACAATATTAGCCAACCAATGGGGTACTTCACCACTTGTAGGAACCCCGCATTCCATTGCTTCATAACTTCTTCTCTGATCTTCTCTCTCCATTTTGACCGCATTCTTCGGAGCTTCTGTTTTACTGGCTTTGCCCTAGGGTAAGTTGATAATCGATACTGCATAATGTTAGGGTCGATACCAAGCATATCCTCATAAGACCAAGCAAAGACCTCAGAGAATTCCTTTGGAAGATTACTCATCTGTTCTGATTCTTCATCATCAAGGGTAGTGCCAATTTTTACCTCTTGAAGGCATTGGTCAGTTCCTAGATTAATAACCTAAGTATCCTCATAGATGGGTTGGGCTTTCTTTGGTTTGCATTATTTTGTTAATTCTTGATATTCATTAAGATCATAATCAGAAAAAGGAGGCAAGTCATACTCTGATTTAGAAATTTCATTTATGAAAGGAGTAACAGACTTGACATACAAGGACTGGACTCTTCTCTAAAGGGGAGGTTGACAAAGAATCATAAATAACAGACTCAACTACAGACTCGATAACTGGCTTGATGCTTTTGCTAGGGATAATCAGGCTAGTTGACTCAAAAGCATGAGCAAACTTGAAGTTTTCCCCAATGCTTGTCTAGTTCAGAAGTGGTTCAGTGGCTTGATGGATGAGGGGATGTGGCAAAGGGTCTTCTTCTCCTTCTGAGAAAGTTGCTATTATTTCTTCAGGGGTGCAATAGTTCCTCTGGACAGGTGCCTGCTTCTTCATTAGTACTAGTTGATCAATCTCGTGCTCTTAGAAGCAGAACTTTCTGAGAGATGAAGATTGGTGGAGATTTCTCAATCCTCTCCATATGAAGTCTATCTTTTTTGGCCTATTGAAGGAAGCCATCCCATTGCCTCAATCACATCTTTGACCACCTTCACGAGACTTTCCATTGCAGTTTGTTCGGGTACAGTGCAAACAGACCATCATTCTCTGTGCTCTTCTTTGCTTTCCATGAACACTTCTTCCTCTAAAAGGATGAGGCTTGAGCTCATGCAACTCTCAGGCTCTTGGCTCTTGTAGGATGGAGCAAATGAAGCCTTTCACATCAAGGAAAAATGGTAGATTCTAGGTGAGTCTTATCTTCTTTTTCCACTCCCTTTTCAGTGGGGACTCGAGGACTTGGCAATTCCTTAGATTATATTAGTGTTGTGGGGTTTCGAGGTGAACCCATTTTCAATCAT